>LPNX010751906.1:236824-296602 GCA_001517045.1 Pseudotsuga menziesii | reverse complement strand
CCCACTTAGAACAACACCATCCCTAGTGTTATAAGGACTCGGAATGAAATCATGAAACAAGGCAGGGTAAGCCTTTCTCATGGTGGCTTCATTCTCCCAAGTAGCTTCATTGGCTTCAAAGTGCTTCCATTTTACTTTCAACTAGACTATGGTGTGCTTCCTGAGATGCACTTCTCTCTTGTCCAATATTTGAATAGGTTTAAGGGAAACTCCCCTTCATGTTCCACCTATAATAAAGGCCAATCAATCACATGTTTAGTATGATAAACATATTTATTTAAGAATGATGCATGGAAAACATTATGGACTCTTATGTGTGTAGGTAACACTAGTTCATATGCCACTGGCCCTCTCTTGGACAGTATTTCAAAGGGTCCACAAAACCTAGGTGCTAACTTACCGCACATTCCCAAGTGCAACGAGCCCCATTTTTCTTTTACTTTCAAGTAGACATGGTCGCCTATTTGATAATATTTATCTTTTCTTCTATTATCCCCATAGCTTTTCTGGCGATCTTGTGCTTCTTTAAGGTTCACCTGGACCTTGGTAACCAACTTTTCCAAGTCCTTTAATAAATTAGGCCCTAACATGAGCCGATCCACTAGGATATCCCAAGTAACTGGTGTTCTACACTTCCATCCATATAGTACCTCAAAGGGACTCATCTTGTCGAAAGTATGGTAACTGTTGTTATACGCAAACTCTATGAGATGCATGTAGTCTTCCCACTTGGTGGGGTTGTTCATGACATACATTCTAAGCATGTCCTCCACAATATATTTTATCCTTTTCTGTCTACCTATCTATCTGCGGGTGATAAGCAATACTAAAGTTCAACTGTGTCTCTAATCTGGAGAATAAAGATCTCCAAATGTTTGTTGTAAACTTTATATCTCGATTTGATATGATTTCCTTGGGTATCCCATGCAATCTAAATATCTCCTTCAAGAAGATATCGGCAATGTGTACTTCCTTGTAGGTCGACTTCACTGAAATGAAGTGTGTTGCTTTTGACAATTTGTCAACTACTACAAAGATAGAATCATTTTGTTTCTTAATTTTCAATATATCGGTGATAAAATCCATACTAATGACCTCCCATTTCCATTCTGGAATGGTAATGGCTACAGTAATCCTGAAGGATGTTGATGCTCAGATTTGACCAGCTAACATTCCTGACATTTCATGATAAACAACGCAATGTCATCCTTTAACTTAGGCCAAAGAAATGTCTCTTAACTGCGGATATCATCTTTTGATATCTCAGATGCCCCGAGTAGAGTTTCTAATGAAATTCCGTGAGGATGCTGGATCGAATGTCCCCTCCTTCTAGAACACACAATCTCTCCTTGGACCACAGCAGTCCTATTTCATCTACCTTGTACTATTTTTGTTGTTGAAACAACCCGTCCTCTTGGAATTTATTAAGGGTTTCTACATAGAAAGGGTCAACTATGTTATTCATTCTAATCCTCTCATGCAAATCAGAATCGGTTTGACTTAAAGTCACCTCATATTTCATATGAGCTCACTGACTCAAAGCATCAGCAATATTGTTCTCTTTGCCTTTAATATTCTTTAGCTAGAAATGGTACTCAGTAAGGAAATCCAACCATCTCACTTGCCTAGCATTCAGATCCAGTTACTTGAATAAATACTTCAGGCTCATATTGTCTATTTTTAGAAGGAATTTCCTTCCCATGAGGTAGTGCCTCCACATCTCTAAGGCATGAATAATGGAAGCTAACTCAAGATCATGTGTAGGGTAGTTCTTCTCATGTTCTTTTAACTTTCAGGATTCATAAAAGATCACATAATCGTTCTGCAAGAGGACTCCTCTGAGCCCTTCCTTTCTTGCATCCGTTAAAACAATGAAATCCCCATTGGGATCTGCAATTTGTAGTATCGATGCGGTTGCCAAAATATGCTTAATCTTTTGAAAGATTTCCTCGCACTTGGTCATCCATAAACTTATTTTCCTTCTTTTGCAAAGAGATCATGGGACAAGCTATTCTCAAGAAGTTCTCAATTAACTTTCGATAATATCCGGCTAATCCAAAAAAGGACCTAATGTTGGTGACACTAGTAGGGGTAGGTTAGTATTATATGGCTCTTGTATTTTTTGGGTCCATAGCTATCTCTGTCTCGGAGATAATGTGACTCAAGTACTGTATTTGTGGTTTGTAAAAATCACATTTACTAAACTTGGCATAGAGCTCGTGTTCTCGTAACACCCGTAGCACTATACGGAGGTGTTCCCAGTGTTCCTCTTTACTCTTAGAGTAAACTAGGATGTCATCTATAAAGACCAAAACAAATTATCTAGATATTTATTGAGTATACTGTTCATCATACACATAAATTCCACGGGTGCATTGTTCAACCCGAACGAATTTACTACAAACGCGTAGTTCTCTTACCTTGTACGAAAAGAGCTTTTGTGAATATCCTCGTCGCAAATCCGTACCTGATGGTATCCAGATCGTAGGTCGATATTTGAAAATATATTGGCTCCTCCTACTTGGTTGAACAAGTAACCAATCCTAGGGAGTGGGTATCAGTTCTTGATAGTCATTTTTTTAAGATGATGGTAATTGATGCACATCCACATCATACCATCCTTCTTCTTTTCGAAAAGTATTAGTGCTCCCCAAGGGGACATGCTTAGTCAGATATATCCCTTCTCTATCAACTCCTGTAGCTGCAGTTTGAGTTCGACCAACTCTAGTGCACTCATGTGGTAAGGGGCTTTCAAAGCCAGAACTGATCTTGGTGTCAGTTATATGGAAAAGTCTAGGTCTCATTTCAGAGGTAATCCAGGGATTTACTCATGGAATACATCCTTGAATTCTACAAGAAAGACAAAATCCTCTATGTAATGTTCTCTTTCAACCTCTATGTCTTGGATATTTACTGCAAACAACCTGCAACCTTTTCTAATGCACTTCTTTGATTGTAAGGCAGATATATGTCTTATTGAGACTTCCTTTGGTACGCCTTGAATCTTCACTTGATTCCCTTGGCTATCTGTACACAAGATTGACTTCTGTAAGCAATCGAGCATGACATGGTATTGTTCCAACCAGTCCATGCCAATAATTATACCATATGATCCTAAGAGTAGGATGTTCAAGTTTAGTCTTGTAGAAAAACCATTCAGGTTTACCTCACAATATTTAACTATTTCCAAAACTTTTCATTTCATACCTGTGGCTAATTGTACCATACAAGGTTTATCATGTTTTTATTTTACTAGTTTACATACATCAACCATTTTAGTTGATACATAGCTCCGGCAAGCACCAGGGTCAATCCGTATTGAAATAGAAGTGTTTAAGATATTACCTTCTAGCTCAATCATGGTAGCCTGATGGTATTCCTGTCGGCCATACAAGGCTACATAAATTCGTGGTATTCCATCTATGTCCTCTACCGTTGGTTCATCTTGTCAGTTGTGCAAGACCCCATTGGTCTTGTTCTTACAATATAGGGTATAATGAGGTCCACTGCATTTCCAGCATTTGATCTATAGCAGGGTAGCATTGGCTCCCCTAGTTGCCACTAGCTTGTTAACATTTGGAGCTCGTACATATGGCTTTGTAACTGATTTGTTGAAGTTCTTGTTCAATGGAAAACTGTTGTTATGTTTCATGTACGAGGGTGGGTTAAAAACTAGTTTGCAGTTGTTAGAGAATTTCTTAGACTTGTCTTTGTTTTTGTTCATGTTCTCTTGCCTTAGTTGTCCATGTTGATAGCATATCCTAGCTTTGTGCAATGTGGTGTTGAAGGTTTTAGGCATGTCAAACTCAATCCTTTCTCGAAAGTTGGGAGGAAGACATCCTAAAAACTGTTGGATATTTACCTTTTCGACCTTGATGTATGGTACATAATGTAACATATCTAGAAATCTGTTAATAAAAGAATCCATAGTCATGGATCCCATACGTAACTCATGAAACTCTTTCACCTTTCTGTTGAAGAATATTTCTAACATATATTTTTCTTGGAAGATCTTGTGGAATTTACTCCAGCCGATTTCTCTTACCTCATCTTTATTGGTATGCTTCAAGTATCTCCACCATCTCGCTACTTTTCCATTTAAATTATAGATAGCCAGTCGAGTCTTCATTTTGCTAGAGTAGTTATGAACTCAAAAATATTTGCTCATACCCAACAACCATTCTTCAGCTCTCTCCCCTGTGTTCACCTCTCCTTCATAGGTTAGGGCTCTTATTTTTCAGAACTCCCGATGGAGATTGTCATCACTTCTTTGTTTCTTTCTGCATGGAGAAAGAGAGTCCTCACTGGAAGGACTGTGATATTCTCCTTCTAAAGGTTCACAATTATGTTCCTCTTTTCCTTCTTCTCTTGGGCTGCTAGCTCATTTATGATAAGGTTCCTTCTTGAACCTGTTTGTGGAATGGGTGGGTTTTCCTTGCGGGCTTCCTCCTGTAATATTTCACAGCAATGCTTCATTGATTGTTTGTGGTTCCTTTCCTTCATTCAGATTGTCATCTATGAAACTTTGCAAGTGTGCTTGAAGACTTTGTATGATTTTGATAATATTAGAATTCAGTTCCACCACTAGTTCTGATTTCTGGGTGGGGGTATTTCAATTTCCATTTTCGGCTATTATCTTATTTAGTGTTCATGATTTGAACTCTTTTGTAAAAATTCCTAAAATTGCAAATTTTAATAATAGGAAAAATTTATGTTCGTTAACAAAATTTAAAACATACTTTATTTTCCTTGCTACAAATGTCTGGTACACCCATTAGGTCTTTTAGTGTTGAAAATGGGCTCTAATACCACTTGTAACACTAGTACAAAATGAGGAATTAGCTACTAGGTGACTAAAAGTTCTAGTCACCACAAGTTTTTCAAGTGATTTACTACTAAATATAAGCAATTTTGATTGCCCCAACTATAAATGACTAAAATTAACGACTAATTTAGTCACCAATTAACAAATATGACTAGATAACAAGTGAGAAAGTTAAAAATGACTAACATAAATGACTAATTTAGTCACCAATTAACAAATATGACTAGATAACAAGTGAGAAAGTTAAAAATGACTAACATAAATGACTAATTTAGTCACGGCATAAAAAAATGACTAGCTAGAAGAATATGAATTGGACATTTATGTTAGTCATTTTTAATTGTGTCATGGAAAATTGCAAATTTGACAATGAAGTCTAAATTTTGTAAATTGTCTACCTTCTATTAGTAATATTAGTTCCATGCACCTCGATCTTCAGAGATCCAACAAAGCAATTGGACAAATTTTCTCTTGAGCATCTTTATCCCTACTACACCATTGAAGAAAACCTGGTTAAGCCTGTTCAAAAGGAAAATTATATTCCTACGTCAATTACGAAATAGGTACTAGAACTAGTACCATATCGATACCTAGCTAGAAGCATCATAGCCCTACATCCCCTCAAGAACTGGCCATTTGAATGCACCTCCTCCATGTATACTTACCAAATGCATCCAATGCATGGCCAAAAAAACATGTCAACTTTGGATCTATGGGATGAAGGTATTGTTCGACCCCAACTCCCCTGTTTTTTCTCTCGATACCTTATTTTTGCAGATGATAGGCCAGTTCAAGATCTCGTAGGGACCAGCCGGAGTGCTTTAAAGGTATGGTTCTTACTGCTCCGATTATGTTCATCACTCCAATCAATAACCAGTTGTTATGGCTTTTTACAGGTCTCAATGTTGTCTAAGTTACTACTTCCACTTTACATTTGCAATTATCACCATCTCCAGCCTATGCGCTCATAAATGCATTTTGAGCTTTCAGCCTGGGAAAAGCATGAACACCCTCCTACAATGCCACTATTTGCAAAGGTCACTAGTTTTCGCACATCGACATTCCTCACACGCTCCAAAGGAAAAATGAAGCAGGCATTAGAAGAAGTGATTAAAATTTGCAAGGAGGTTTACGACTTGTTTCAAAGATTGTGGTAGGTTTTATGTAATGGAACAGAGATTGTGCCCCAAAATTTTGAAAGATTCGAATCACCCTGGTGTTGGAATCTGATACCATATATGGATTCTTTGATGGGGCTGAGCAGGATGGAAATTGTGGTACTGGAACGATCCTTCGTATAGACAACTCTCATAGTTTCAAGCTAAGGATGGGTGTTGGAAGTGGCACTAATACTTTTGCTGAACTTTTAGCCTCATGGGGGATTTTATGGTTAGCAAAAAAAAAAATTCTCCAGCTTTCTATTTTTGGCAACTTAAAGGTCGTAATTGATTGGGCCAGAGGTCTCACCAATTTGTAGCCATTGAGTTATGATTGCTGGTTGAAAGGGATTGGGATCCTAAAGAATTGTTTTCTTTCTTTATCTTTCAGGCACCTGTTAGGGAGTTCAATTCTGACGTGAAAAACCTATCAAAGCTTGCGATAGGAGACTGCCTTGGTATTCTTCACTTCTCTAAGTACTCAAACAGAATCATGATTATTGAAGGTCACTTACCTGCTTCTAGTTTCTCCATTTCTGTTTTGCTTTGGATTGTTTTAGGTTGTATCTGTATGACAATTCTCCAGAGCCCTACTATTTTTTGTCTCATAGTTATTTTGTATTTTCCGCTTTTTTGCTTTCTACAGGTTGATGGGTAGAGTCCCTGTCGTTTAGTTTTGGATATTGAAATGTTGTTTCGAGGGATTCAATATTTCCTTCTAGCCTACTTTGAAGGGGATTTTACATGAACAACTACGATGTACATTTGATTCTTATGAAAAACAAATTACATATTTTTTTACAATGAAAAAAAACCATTTATATAGAGAGATTCCACCATGTTTTTTTTTTATATTTAGAAAAAACACAAGGCTATATTTTAACAAAATATATAATCTAAATTTCAATAAATTATAACAAAATATATAATCTATATTTCAATAAATATAGATTCCATAATTTTTTCATTTACACCTTGAAAAAAGCACAATTTAACACAACCTATTTTGACAAATATATAATATATATATTTTATATATAAATTTGTTTCATTTTTTCTTGTTTAATCGTTGCTTTAGGCTGTTTCCTTTTTAAGCTTCAAATTGAATTGCTTTATGTTGTTTCCTTTTAGAACTTTTGTACATTTTGGATTGAATAGGGAATGGAGAGAACCAACAATGGTAGGTGGGAAATCACAATCACAATCTTTCCATTTTCGCATTTATGGCATTTCCACTTCTGCAATTTCCTCTCCTCTTTCCATGGCCATGGCATTTCTGCTTGCGGTTCGTCTTCTCGTTTCGTGCTTTCAAGATGGATCATATCTTCTCATTTGGTGTGTTGTGTATTTCTTGAATCAGGATGCCTATGTTTGAGTCTTGAGAGTAGACATCTCTTCCTACATCTATTTGTGATAAAGAACGGTGGTCATCTATTTGGAAGGACATATGCTCGAACGCTCTTCTCTGGGAAGGACATCTGATACATAACGTGTTTGGTCTGATGTTCTCTTCTTTGCTTTGTCTTTCTAATTTTATATTTGTCTTTCTATGATATGAAATCTCCTTAGCAATCTGTTAACAAATTTTCTATGGAAATCACCGCAGATACAGAAGAATAAAGAATATATGAGGAAAGAAAATCCATGCTACTCCACGTTACATATGTATGCATCTACTTTACTTTACATATGTATGCATCTCTGTCTCGTCATGTCTCTGCATTTTTATTTTTTTGTTTGTCCAAATCAAATCTAATCTAGGAATGAGTTTCTACCAACCTCTCTCTATTTTCAAACAATTTTCAACACACAAAACCCTGCAGCTTTTGTCATTTTATCAGCCATAGTTATTCTATTATTAACCCTTCCCTATGTCATTTCAGATGTACTGGTATAATCGGATGATCTGATTTCACATTTCAGATGTAATGGAATAATCTGTGCATTGGAACAGGCGTGTCTCTAACTAAAAAATAATTTAAGTATAATTGTAATGGCTTAGCCTAGCAAGATGGCAGTTACTTGTGCACTTCTGCTAAATAAGGCCATGACCTTTATTGTTAGGAAAGAGGGGGAAGGGTGGTGAATCCCTCCCAAAATACCTATTTTAAGGGGCTAGGAGGAGGGATCTCTCCTCGCCTACCCTTAGTTACCCTAAACCCCAAGGAGTCTTAAAATAAAACTAACTAGACAATGTTATTACAATTTGAGAAGGTATGGAGTGGGCTCAAAGTTTATAACTTTATACCCTTTTCATGGATATTTATTTGAAAAAGGCATATGACTAGGTTGAGTGGTCTTTTATTTTTTCCATTCTTAAGGCCCTATACATAAGCCCTTTCTTTCTTAGGTTTTGGACACCCTCTTTGTAGAAGTGCCGACACCTCACTTGCTCGAAATGGATGGGAATATTCTAACTTATATATGTAATTACGCTTTTTGGTTGGCAAGTTAAATCGAATATGGCTACTGAGAGAAATCGTAGCTCACTTCATAATATGTAATTATGCTTTTTGGTTGGTGATTGGAAAATCACACGACTTGCCATTTATGGCGCAACAAAATATAGTTGGATTAGGGAAGTCCTTCAGTTCAGCCAGTGCATGCAAGATTTCTTCTTTGCAGTAGTAAACCTAATTTTGGGCTGATCTGCGCATTGGAACAACAATAAGCAGTAGAAAATCCAAGTCCTGGTGTGTTCTGGGCATGATTTGTGACTGGACATCACTGAGATTACTAGATCTGGGTATTTATGGGTATTTTTTGTGCTACATAACCTGTTCATTGTGAAGTCTGGGTAGTTTTTGTGTTACATAACCTGTTCATTGTGAAGTCTAGGCATCAATGCAGCATGAGAAATTGGCCTGGGCATATTTGTGTCCCTGTGATGTAGGAAACAACAAATATGAACAATTATGTGCTATTAGCAACCTCTTTTTGGAAATCTGTGCAATCATGTGCACAATTTAGCATATTCCTAACCTCAAAACCAGCCCTACTTTCAATTCTGGGAACTTCTAGGTGAATTTGTGCATCCTAGAAAGAGTTGAAGTATCATTATTTCAGTTTTTGGGCGTTTTATGAGAAAGCAACATCCTTAAATCTATGTCTTTTCATTTTGTGATTGTAGCCTGGCAGTAGGAGCATCCATCCTTATTCACTAAGAAATTCCCCATCTTTCATCTTATGTCATGTTAAAAGGAGGTCGCTGGCCTAGAGGTGGGTTTCTACTATTCTTTGAAACCATATTTCAGGTCTTTCTTTAAGTTGGAAGGTTTTGAGTTCACCTATAATATTTCATTTTGCTGTTTGGAAAGGTTTTCACACCAGTTGAGGGCAGATAGGGTTTGACATGGACTATATGGAGCGGTGAATAATCAGTAGTAAAGAAATGTTGTGGCACTAGTGTATTGTGATAGAAGCATTCAGTCTTAAGGGCTATTTTAGGCCTACTTGTGATTAATTGTTACACTTGGAGCCTAGTTTAGGCCTTCTTGTGATTAATCACTATGCTTTTGATTAATGTATGGTAGGCATAGGTTGTAATGTCGTGGTTCGAAGCATCGAATGGTGGGGTGGATGGTTCTCCAGGTTCCAGTGGGTGAAAGAGTGATAAGTCAAGGACTCGAGCATAGTGTTGGAAGGTTTCTATCTACACGAGGTTATAAAATTACCAGGTAAAATTGATTTCCAAAACCTTAATTCAAATTTGTGTACTTAGGTGTCATTCTTACTTAGTTTGACTTTACAAAGGACCACAATTTTCCCTACTAAGCTTTTCTATTCAAGATTTATTTCTAATTACTAATGCTTCCAAGCAGGAAAGCATGAAACAAAATCTTTCTTTGCCACAAAATCCATTCAAAATAGCAAGGAAAATCATCTAAAAGGGAAAAAATCTATCCAAACAGAAAAAAGGTCACACCTAGCTTGCATGCAAAGATTTTGGACTTTTATTGGGATTTATTTCCTCTTTTCCAATAGTAAGGGTGACTTTTCCAATAGTAAGGGTGACTTGAGATGAGAGTTCTATATATACAGATATGAGATATAGTTGACGGCTTAGACATTATTCTTCTCTGCATAGTGTCTTAGCAGTGGACCACTCATTTCTTTTTCATCCTCCACACCTACCTCTACTGCAAGCAAGGAGATCCATGGCAGCCTCTCACCTATGATTCACTATGATGCAATCAATCTCTTGGGTAACATGTGATTTGGTCCCATTTTTTTTTTCTAGCTCTTTGAATCTACGGGTTGTCATTGGATGAATTGTATGGCAATGTTATGGTTAGTTATGGTGCAGTTATGTTGAATTGTCTTCACTTAAGACATGAGTTATGGCATGATTTCTCATTTCATAGGTAATGGCATAATCTGTGCATTGGAACAGGCATGTTTTTTACCTCTTTGCAATAGTAAACCTAATTCTGGGCTGATTCGCGCATTGGAACGGCGATAAGCAGTAGCAAATCCAAGTCCTGGTGTGTTCTAGGCATGATTTGTGACTGTTCACATCCTCATACAGCATGGACATCACTGAGATTACTAGATCTGGATCTGGGTATTTCTGGGCAGTTTTTTGTTACATAACCTAATCATTGTGAATTCTGGACATCAATGCAGCATGAGAAATTGGCCTAGGCATATTTGTGTCCTTTTGATGTGGGAAACAACAAATATGAACATTTATGTGCTATTAGCAGCCTCTTTCTGGAAATTTGTGCAATCCTGTGCACAGTTTTGGATATTCCTAACCTCCGTGTGCAATAAGCAAGCCAAAAAACATATTAACAAACTAGGTCGAGGACATTCAGATCCACTTAGTGCTTCCTCCAAAATTCAATTTGCTCATGCCCTTCCATTGATGGTTGATTTAGACAATTAGCATAGAGGGTCTGATTTGTCAAGGTAGTCCTTACATATTACATTTCAGCATCTTTGACTCTGATCTAGATCAGAAAATTGTATATCACAATTTTTTCTTTTTCTTTTTAGATCTTCATGTCATAGAATTTTGCCTTCATAGTTTTCCTTCAATGCATCATTTTCTGTTCCCCAAAAGATTTTGATTTTCATTTTTTGTAGTTCCAAGCCTATCCTTGATTGCACTTTTAAACAATGGCATTCATTGGTTACATCGTCAAAAATAAATTTTAGTTGAACTATTTCCATATCATTTTCATCAAGATTTAATGATCCCAATTTTTCAATTTGTCAATCTAGATATATTGTTGTACTCCATCGAGTCCTTCAAGATGGTGTGCTACTATTTTTCTTAATAAGCTTAGTGGATGTAACATATTCTAATCTTGTTGTGGAAAAATCATTTTAAAGACCCTGTAGGATTTTAGGACCTTTGTTTTAACATGCCTCAACCCAAATTTGTCGAGAAAACTCCTCTGCATCCAATGAAAACTGCAGAAGTGTGTCATCCTTACATTGTTGGGTGAAAAAATGCATAATCTCGATTCAATGAATATACAACATAGTTCATTTTTTTCTTTCGTGATGCCTTCCTCTACAGTTGTGAAGGTTGGCTAGATATCTAGAGGAAGAGGAAGTGATTGAAGACTCTAGCTTAATGTTCCAATTAACGAGACTTTGGTTGGGCTCAAACAGCTTGTAAGCCACATCTACCATTTTCTAGTTTCTAGTTTCAAATCTTTAGCAAGGAATGAAAAGATGAGAATATTTATTCATAAACTCACACTAAAATCTCCTGAGACATCTCCTACCAAGGTGTTGAAAAGCACATCTTCAATACCCCCTCCATGCTTTGCACTATCTTAAAGAATTCCCTCAAAACAATCTACATTTATACAACATTATTTAGTGAATTTCTCTTGTGCCACTTACTCAAGGTTTCCCCTTGTTGTTGTCTTAGAAAAAATAATAGATCAATTCTTTATTTAAGACAGTGTCTTTTGGCTCTTTCTACAGTTGAGGAAATTGCGGTATCTGAACTAAATCACAGGATTGGATTTTTCACAAAAATACTAGATCCCAACGGGACTCCTGGCCAAATATGCTCAAATTTGTGCAGAGGCCTCTATAGTTGCCAACGTGGGGCATTTAAGAAAATATTTACATAAAAATTAAGGTTTCTTATAAACTCTAAAACTTTGCAAGAAGGGGTTGCTATAACTATAAGCAGATCCAGAAATGGCCCATAACCAACATTGCACTAAGGCACATACAAAGCAACAACAACAACAACAATATTAATAGCATAATTTAAAGCCACAGCATAGGTAGATGTCAAATATATATTCAAAAAAACAGTGACATAATCCATACCTGACCCACTATTGAAAGCCAAACTCATTCCAAAGGAATTCTGAAAAGGTTTCTAGGAAAAGTTTCATCCAAAATTCAAAACAATTTTTACATCCCTTGGTCAAAATCATCAAATCTTTAATAAGTTAAATCTGCAAAATGCAGCTCCAAAATGGACACATAACCAAGACAACGAATGCTCCAAAGTCTTCGTTAGATAAAAAAAAATATTGTTGATATAGAACTAAGACTAAAATATACACTCTAAACCAAATTGTCCAAACTGACAAATATTCAATATCAAAACAAGAAGATCAACTATATCAAGAGGGCTCCATATTTTAGCAAAATGAAGCAAAACAGAATAATAGAAATTCATTAATTGAAAGTTTATGTCTTGGCAGGAGGTGACCATGATGACGGAGGTGCAGAAGAAGGCCATGTCTTGGTAGGTGTGACCATGAAGATGATGGAGCTGCAGAGCAAAGAGACTTTGGTTCTCCTCATGCTATTTTGCTATACCATTTGCTGATTTTCTACAAATGTGTGCTTAATCCATCCAACAATTTTGGAATGGTTTGGAGGTTTGATTGGGGAGAGTATTCAACCTATGCATCTTTCCAAACTTCTGTCAAACATACCGTGGCTGAAACTTTTGGTAGGTTGTAAGAAACCTAAATCTAATCTTGGTCCTTGAATGCTTTGTCTACCTCTATTTCCCATTTCTGCTGTGTCATCCAATCATTTATCACATTTCACTTCCTCTTCACTTCTTAATACTCTAATCCTATCTACTAGACATAACCTCTATATTTTTGTTATCTCTGGAGTTGTCAAATGCCCTTTTTTATTCAACCAATGTTGTATGTCCTAGTTTCCATGAGATTGGAGGTGTGAATTGTTCTATGCAATGGTTTTTGCTTTGAAGCATCATGAATGGCATCACAAATTGTAGAATCGGTGCTTACATGTTTTGCATTTGTGCCCGAAGCTATTGGAATTCATTTGCAACAACAATTGGCAAACTATTCCTTTAAGCACATTCTCTGCCAGGATTTCGATGTTTCCAGCAACTCTCCTTCAGTTTTGAGTACCTCCTTTTAGTGTGCTCTGATTTGTTTGATTAATTATTTTGCTTGGGCCTTTTCAGAGTCTCTATTCTAGTTCATATAACTTAAGGTTCCATTTTGGGCTTTCACTGTGCTTTAGAATTCTATGATGGAGCATTGATCTATGCACCCTTAGCCTCAAAGGATCTCTTACACTGATATCCTTTGAGGCCAAGGAAGTATCCTTCCTTTTTTTAGTCATTAATTTGTTCAACTATTGACCCCTAGGGCCCAAACTAAGCTTAAGCAAATGGTAGATTTGATGCTTATTTCCTAAACTCTTACAAGATCTACATATAATACAAGGCACAACCATACGTGATGGTACATTCAGGTTCTGCTTGGCAGACCTTCTGGTGGTAGAATTATGGAATTCCTTACTTATAAGCCACATCTACCATTTTTTAGCTTCTAGTTTCAAATCTTTAGCAAGGAATGAAAATATGAGAATATTTCTTCATAAACTAACACTGAACTCCCCTGAGACATCTCCTACTAAGGGGTTGAAAAGCACATCCTCAATACCCCCTCCATGCTTTGCACTGTTTGAAAGAATTACCTCAAAACAATCTACGTTTATACAACATTATTCAATGAATTTCTCTTGTGCTACTTACCCGAGGTTTTCCCTTATCGTGGTCTTGGGAAAAACAATAGATCAATTCTTTATTTAAGACATTGTCTTTTGGCCCATCCACCAGCTTTGGCTCTTTCTACAGTTGAGGAAATTGTAGTATCTAAACTAAATCATAGGATTGGCATTTTCACAAAAATACTAGATCCCAATGGGACTCCTGGCCAAATATGCTCAAAGGAAGGTGCAGAGGCCTCTACAGTTGCCAACTTGGGGCATTTAAGAAAAGAGTTACATAACAATTAAGCTTTGTTATGAACTCTAAAAATTTTCAAGAAGGGGTTTCTATAACTATAAGTAGATCCAGAAATGGCCCATAACCAACACTACACTGAGGCACATACAAAACAATGACAACAACACCAATAATAATAGCATAATTTAAAGTCGCACCATATGCAGATGTCAAATATATCATCAACAAAACAGTGACATAATCCATACATGACCCACTGTTTAAAGCCAAACTCATTCCAAAGGAATTCTGAAAAGGTTTCTAGGAAAAGTTTCATCCAAAATTCAAAACAATTTTTACATCCCTTGGTCAAAATCATCAACTCTTTAATAAGTTAAATCTGCAAAATGCAACTCCAAAATGGACACATGACCAAGACAACGAATGCTCCAAAATCTTCATTAGATAAAAAAAAATATTGTTGATACAGAACTAAGACTGAAATATACACTCTAAACCAAATTGTCCAAACTGACAAATCTTTAATCTCAAAACAAGAAGACCAACTGCAGCAGGAGGGCTACATATTTTAGAAAAATGAAGCAAAACTGAATAACAGAAATTCATTAATTGAAATTTTATGTCTTGGCAGGAGGTGACCACGATGACGGAGGTGGAGAAGAAGCTCATGTCTTGGTAGGTGTGACCATGAAGATGATGGAGGTGCAGAGCAAAGAGACTTTGGTTCCCCTCATGCTATTTTGCTATACCATTTGTTGATTTTCTACAAATGTGTGCTTAATCCATCCAACCATTTTCGAATGGTTTGGAGGTTTGATTGGGGAGAGTATTCAACGTATGCATCTGTCCAAACTTGTGTCAAACATACCGTGGATGAAACTTTGGGTAGTTTGTAAGAAACCTAAATCTAATCTGGATTCTTGAATGCTTTGTCTACCTCTATTTCCCATTTTTGTTGTGTCATCCAATCATTAATCGCATTTCACTTCCTCTTCACTAATTAATACTCTAATCTATCTACTAGTCATAACCTCTAGATTTTTATTATCTTTGGAGTTGTCAAATGCCTTTTTTTTTCAACCAATGTTGTATGTCGTAGTTGCCATGAGATTGGAGGTGTGAATTGTTTTGTGCAATGGCTTTTTCTTTGCAGCATTGTGAATGGCATCACAAATTGTAGAATCGATGCTTACATGTTCTGCAGTTGTGCCCGAATCTATTGGAATTCATCTGCAACAACAACTGGAAAACTATTCCTTTAAGCACATTCTCTGCCAGGATTTCCATGTTTCCATCAACTCTCCTTCAGTTTTGTCTACATCCTTTCACTGTGCTCTGAGTTGTTTGATCAATTCTTCTGCTTGGGCCTTTTCAGGGTCTCTATTCTAGTTCATATAACTTAAGGTTCCATTTTGGGATTTCACTATGCTTTAGAATTCTATGATGGATCATTGATCTATGCACCCTTAGTCTCAAAGAATCTCTTGCAGTGATATCCTTTGAGGCCAAGGAAGTATCCTGCCTTTTTTTAGTCATTAATTTTTTCAACTATTGACCCCTATGGCCCAAACTAAGCTTAAGAAAATGGTAGATCTGATGTTTATTTCCTAAAACTCTTACAAGATATACATATAATACAAAGCACAAATATACGTGATGCTACATTCAGGTTCTGTTTGGCAGAGCTTATCGTGTCAGACTTATGGAATTCCTTACTTGTAAGCCACATCTACCATTTTCTAGTTTCTAGTTTCAAATATTTAGCAAGGAATGAAAAGCTGAGAATATTTCTTCATAAAATCACACTAAAATCGCCTAAGACATCTCCTACTAAGGGGTTGAAAAGCACATCTTCAATACCCCCTCCACGCTTTGCACTGTCTGAAAGAATTCCCTCAAAACAATCTGCATTTATATAACATTATTCAATGAATTTCTCTTGTGCCACTTACTTAAGGTTTCTCCTTGTCATGGCCTTGGAAAAAACAATAGATCAATTCTTTATTTAAGACAATGTCTTTTTTCCCATCCAATAGCTTTGGCGCTTTCTACAGTTGAGGAAATTGTGGTATCTGAACTAAATCATAGGATTGGCATTTTCATTTTCACAAAAATACTAGATCCCAATGGGACTCCTGGCCAAATATGCTCAAAGGAAGGTGCAGAGGCCTCTATAGTTGCCAACTTGCGGCATTTAAGAAAAGAGGTACATAACAATTAAGGTTTCTTATCAACTCTAAAACTTTGCCAGAAGGGGTTTCTGTAACTATAAGTAGATCCAGAAATAGCCCATAACCAACACTGCACTAAGGCACATACAAAACAACAACAACAACATCAATAATAATAGCATAATTTAAAGTCGCAACATAGGCAGATGTCAAATATATATTCAACAAAACAGTGACATAATCCATACTTGACCCACTATTGAAATCCAAACTCATTCCAAAGGAATTCTGAAAAGGTTTCTAGGAAAAGTTTCATCCAAAATTCAAAACAATTTTTACATCCCTTGGTCAAAATCATCAACTCTTTAATAAGTTAAATCTGCAAAATGCAGCTCCAAAATGGACACATAACCAAGACAACGAATGCTTCAAAATCTTCATTAGATAAAAAATATATTGTTGATACAGAACTAAGACTGAAATATACACTCTAAACCAAATAGTCCAAACTGACAAATCTTCAATCTCAAAACAAGTAGACCAACTGCAGCAGGAGGGCTCCATATTTTTGCAAATGAAGAAAAACTGAATAACAGAAATTCATTAATTGAAATTTTATGTCTTGGAAGGAGGTGACCATGATGACGGAGGTGTAGAATAAGGTCATGTATTGGTAGGCGTGACCTTGAAGATGATGGAGGTGCAGAGAAAAGATACTTTGGTTCCCCTCGTGCAATTTTGCTATACCATTTGTTGATTTTCTACAAATGTGTGCTTAATCCATCCAACAATTTTGCAATGGTTTGGAGGATTGATTGGGGAGAGTATTCAACCTATGCATCTATCCAAACTTGTGTCAAACATACCATGGCTGAAACTTTGGGTAGGTTGTAAGAAACCTAAATCTAATCTCGGTTCTTGAATTCTTTGTCTACCTCTATTTCCCATTTCTGTTGTGTCATCCAATCATTTATCGCATTTCACTTCCTCTTAACTGCTTAATACTCTAATCCTATCTACTGGTCATAACCTCTGGATTTTGATTATCTCTGGAGTTTTCAAATGCCTTTTTTATTCAAGCAATGTTGTATGTCCTAGTTGCCATGAAATTGGAGGTGTGAATTGTTTTGTGAAATGGGTTTTTGCTTTGCAGCATCATGAATGGCATCAAAAATTGTAGAATCGATGCTTACATGTTCTACATTTGTGCTCGAAACTATTGGAATTCATCTGCAACAACAATTGGAAAATTATTCCTTTAAGCACATTCTCTGCCAAGATTGCACATTTCTTCTTATTACCATGCAAATTTTTCTATTTTACATGAAATATGACTTATATGCCTATGACCATCCATTGTAGCAGAGGTAGTCTCACAACTTTGTGAAGTTAGGAGGGTTTCCACCTAGAGTAGTGAGGAAATGCAGTATCAAAATATTGGATACCCAATGGCTCAAATGTTCCTAAAAAAACAGACAAATTTAAAATCAAGTTGGATTACCTTCTCCCATGTCCTCAAATGCCTTAGGTCAATAGGATGGACCACTGCAATGAAGAAGAGCCCAAACTGTTGCTAGTCTGTTCTGAGATTTGGTGTTCTCTTCCAGTCTAAACTGAAATACCTTCTCACATATTTCCTCAGGTATGTATATACATCCACTACTTCCCCTTGATGCTGAGCTATTTGGAGTTCTACATATCTCTACTCAACTACTAGGATGTAGAGTAGTGTTGATGGAATGAAGAAACACCCCATACAAGCCTGATAAATCCCACGTCTGCTACGATAACCCATCTCATCGCCCATAAATTCAATCCGCTGCCCAAGCAAGAATACATCAGGGAGAGGTTAAAATCCATTTCATGTGGCATGGTGAACTTTGCAACTTGTCCTGCAATTCGAGGTGCATGCAATTCCCAATGTTTATATTGTCAATATTCCTGTGTGCAAATCAGTGAAAAGATCCATATATTGTTCCAGAAATCCTTGATTCTATAGAATACCCTTATTTTCCATTGAATCTGTGTCCTTGTTTAATGACCAAACTCATAAGAGGATTTGATAGTATTTCCCAAGTCAAAATACTTGCAATTCTTTAAATTCTAGGTCTAGAGATCATTCTTGCAAGACATTACGGTGCAGAAGGAGTCAAGTCTCTAATTTTGCAAATGATAATCATCGAGTCTCCATTAGCAATAAGTTTCTAAATATGCCTGGCTCTTAGATTTTTTATCACTTGATTTAACGCTAAGGCTTCTTTGTTATTATAGGTGGTCACTGTTAATTCTTATGTTGTGTTATAGGTGGTCACTGTCTAGGATCATTATCTTAGCCAGGACCCCTAAACTTTCTAGCTTCAAATTGGGCAAGCACAGAACCCGAAAAATGCATCAAGGCAGTGTTTTTTGTTCTGGATGATACATTGGTCTTGACCCCTTCTATCTGTGACCCAGGTCTACGAGCCATTTCCCCATTTCTTCTTTGTAATTAATTTTCCAATTCTGTTGCACCTCAATGTGCTATAACATAATTGGATATTGTGTAGGGGATTTAAATTTTTAATTGGGTATTTCTTAGGGCAGTTGGCTATCCCTTATAAATTTAGATTTTCTGAAACAAATTTGTTCAAGTTTCAGATTGATGTGACTGAATGGAGGGCTCAGATCTAGTGCACGGTTCTAGAAGCCCAAGGTGTCAGTGATAACCAACTTGCAAGAGTAAACCTTCTTTACTTCAGTAAATATTGAGTACTTCATTTAGAATATAGTTAAAAGCTTTAGGTAAATGGGTGAAGTAGATATCATATATTCTGACTGTTGTTAACTTGCACATAGGAGATGCAACACTATTTTGACACTACCAAAATGACTTCATTCCAATGGTCCCTAGGAGTTTAAGCAGTAACTTTCCATATGCTATGTAAACACCCTTTTTATCCACCTTCAATTCTTCTTTGTTATGATTTATCTTGATATGTGATTTCTATTTTGCTATCATGAAGTTCTGGGTTCAAATGTAAGTCTATGTTTATTGCAGCTGATACCTTTTTCTATTGTCATGGTTTACTAGTTCACAATTTCACTCACAATAGTCCAGGTAGCCAGAGACACTCTCAATATGACCTTTCCCTAAGTGGGGCGAATGGGATAAAATCCCATTAATTTTCTTCTATGTGCCGTGAAGAAAAGACAGACCTTACCCTGTGGGTCTCAGATATGCGCTGGAACATCATTTGGGAAATGTGGGCTTATTGTACTAGTATTATCAATCTTCCCTTGCCAATGTCCCTAGCTTTAAACCTTGGAATGGCATAAACCGCCATACTCTCAGCAAATTTATATGTTTGGAAAATTGGGCTTATTAGAAGATGATCCAGTCAAAAATGTTATTTTCAATATTTGGAATCTTATAGGTTAAATGGTTGAGATGAATCTCGTATCATGAACTAATGGGGCTGACCAAAACTTATAATTCTTGTAGTGAGAAAAATTGGAGAAGTTTATGTACCAGCACAAACTCATCTAAAACCTAGTCTTAGTCGCCCCTCCAAGTTGCAAATCTTCAGGTTGCATACAATGAATTCCAATACTTAATATGTTGGCATTTGTGTGAATATGAGATATACATCCTTGGGCTTTGCGGCCTTATGTTTCATATTAGACCTTCGTTAGATCTTGGTTTAGATGAGTCTGTGCATTGCCCATATTCGATGCACCCAAGGCATCATCTGGATTCAATGTACTGTTACATAAAGTAGTGATAGGTTTCCCATCTCCACTTAATCTGTATGAGCATGTCAAATCTCTTGGTGCAGAATTTATTTGTTTTATTACCTATTAGAGAAATCATTAAAACGCTGTCCAGTTTAGACTTCGAGATGGATTTTTAAGGTGGAATAAAGAATGGTTACAAAATAATCAAAGGTCCTATTTATATATTTTAAGCAAGGGAAGACAATAGTTTCAGGGGTTTCATTCAGTGTTACATGGGGATGCATTCCTCAGGGTCAAGGATGCACCCCCCTCACTCCCCACGGCCCAGGGACTGGGGGGCTCCTAGAAAAATGTTTTTCCTCGTCCCCAATTTGGTGAAACTTGACGACACTCAGGGGGGAGCTCATCCCTTTGTTTTGAAGCATGCACTGATGAAGTGGGGGGATATTAGGAACTCTAGTGGTAATGGTAATATTAAATTCTTAGTAGTATTTTCCTTATCTTTAATTTTCTATCATTTTACTTAAATTTTTAATATTACCATTAATTTATTCATTTTTATCCGCAGTTTAGTAAATTATATCAAAAGGAAATCAGTGGTAGGATTTTTTGAGAGTGGTTCCAACCTCATTGGAGTTCATATGCAAAAAGTAGTATTTTAGATCCCATTCAGAATTCAACAGTCTTCATAGTTTTCGGGATTTTAGGATTGCAATGTTTCCACTAGATTTTATCGTGTATGAGGTTAAGGGATTGTCATGTAGTCAAGCACATCAACCTCTCTATGTACCTTGATGTTGGTGTTGTTGATTGTTGAACTCCTTTAGCATGACCTTAATCAATTTGTACCCTTTAGTCAAGAAAAATCACTTATTAAGCATGCGGAGTTTTTTCTAATTCTACCTTATTTTAATGCTTGGTTTAGAAAGTTTCATCAAAATTGTAGGGTGTTGAGTAATGTCCTTCGAGGATCAACTTCGAGATTCAACGTAGATTCATGGCCTAAAAGCCTAGAGGAGGGGGACATAGAGTGCTATTGATCCCAATATAGGATTAATAGTTCACTCTTGCATAATTGTATGTTGGACTTGAAATCCTCAAATAATGTGATGCCCTCTTGAATAATGAAGAAATAGGATCCTTGGGTCACATGTCCCAGAAAATTGAGGGAACATTAGCTTCATTTTCTCTTTCAATAATTCAGTTTTCAGAACGAGGCAGAGGCAATGACCTAAATGAAAAATCCCAAGGCTGCACAGAAGCTGCAGAATACTTCAGATAGTGAACAGGTTGTGCTACATGAGCATATATTTGGGAGGAGCTAATCTAAGAATACAAGAGAATGACTCCTAAATACCATGGAAACCCCAAGAAAGGGATAGTTTCTTGGCTAAAATGTCCATTTCCATCTCAAGATAATCTCCAATATATCTGGAATCCCGAATCAAGGCAGGATTTTAAACTAGTTTATGTGCTTCAGCCTCTAGGGAGCCTAACCTAGCAGTATTTTTCAGTTTGTTTATGGCGACCATGCAGTTAAGTTTTAAGTTAATCAGATTTGGATAGCATGAAATTGTGAGAGATTCCTTCAATAAGGGATGATTCCTAAATTTGAACTTTATATCTGTGTGGATGGTCAAGAAAATACTACTCAATGGAATTAAAGTTGGCATCATAACCAATGGCCATCCGAAGGTGAGATCAAAACATTGCCTCTTTGTAATGATTTTAAACTCTTGATGGATCATGGTTTCTATAATTATAGTTTTCTACAAATTTTTCTTATAATCTAGCTAATTTATTAGGTTCAACGTGCAAAACTTTTGGCTTCTCGAGCAAATGAGCTTTTCAATACAATTATGGTTGGTGGAGGTACCTTAGATAGAAGCATCTATGCTTTATAACTTTTTTCATTTGTGCTTTCTCTAGATATCTTAATTCCTCTTTGTTAACTCATAACTCTCAATATATGTTTTACTTTTACGTCCCAACCAAAAAATTAGATGAATTCCCTTAGTTATTTACTGGTTCTCTGTGAGTCTGAACATGTGACTTTTGAAATCAGCATAAACTAAACCGTTCATTTTTTGTCTATAGAGGAGATTCATGAAAAACCCCATAAAAGCATATTTTTGAAATCCTATGAGCTTGTAGGATGAATGCCTGAGCAGTCTGTCATGGTGGGAGATAACCTTAAAACAGAGATTCAAGTCTTGTATTTCAATCTTTTCCTTGTATAGAACAAAGACAAACAAATGTATCTAGCATAAATTTTTAGATAAATGAGATCCATTGTTTTGATCCTTCATATGGTAGGTTTGAGGTTGATAGTTTTCTTGATCTTTTCTTTTCTGTTAATTTTTGTTCTCTGCATAAGGCTTTTTAATATGCATCTTTAGATGTATCATGATGGGAATCTGTCCTAATCTTTTTCCTTAAATTTGGTTTTATGTTTCACTAAAAATAGCTATGTTTCTGTATTTCAGGGATGTAAAAATGTAGGTTTTCTAGCAATTGTATGGTTCAACATTCATGGTCTAAATGATCCCCCTCTAGGAGCAACAAATCCCACTTACACTATTAGGAACATTTGTGAGCTTCTCAAGGTTCTACCCCTTTATTAACAAGACAGGTTTTTCCATTAGATTATATGTTTGTATTCATTTTTTTGTCACTGGTTATTTATCCACAATTGAACTGAACTCAAAATTTGGCTCTGTTTGCAGCAGCAGAGCAACTTTCTTGCTATTTTGTTAAATCTTATACTTCTCAATTGAAATTCTGTTGACAGCATCTAGGAAAGAACCTTTGGAAAGGAAATAAAATCAGATTGCAAGTATTCAATTGAAACAACTTACAACTACTATCAATATTTATGTTTGGTTGTTTTCTATCTGTTGTATAACATTTTGGAATTTCAAATCAGCATCTATGCTGTATTTTTCCTAGATGCTGTTGTATGAAGAGAAATTTAGGTGTATGTTGATGATTGTCCACTATGTTCTGGTTGCATAGGTGTTCTTGGTATAGTTATGTTGTGTTTTAGATATATTATGCACAAAACATAACAATGAGTTCATATATTAGTAAGTTAAAAGAGGTGATGTCTCTAGCCAAAAGTAAATTAGAACAAAGCCAGCTCTCTTTTTAGTACTGCAAACCACTATTAACCAACTAAAAGAAGAATACTATACTCTGGCCATTTTGTTGTTAATGACAAACAACATAATATAGCAACTACATTTTTGAGACTACAATTGATTGCAAAGTTTGCCAAGGAACATGACACTTAGGAGATGTGGTGAATGATCTGCAACATTGTAGTAATAATTGATTATTAGATACCATGTGAAGTAAAAGATGTGTCATTTTAGTTTCTAACTTTTAATCTCTCCGAGGAAAGTAAATTAAATTAATTTCCCCTTTCCTTGGTAATCTTGTGTTTTTGGTATCGTGTCCATGGTCAGTTAAATGCAATTTCTTCTATAGAGAGGATACTTTTTGTCTTGTGCTCTCATGCATTTATTTACTATGGCTATACAATAGCTTTGAGTTTCATGAGATGTTGTTTTGAAGATTCTTATAGAATTTCCCATAGAGATCAGCACAAGTAAGTTTATCATTCAGTTCCTAGGTGTCTAATATGAAATTTGTAGAAGTTAATGGTGGTGATTACACATTAAATATAAAAATATTAAGTAGCTCACATGCTAGAGTTAAAAAATTTCAGTAAATTATCAATCTTGCATTTTTCCTGGTTGTGTCTATCAAAATTTTTGAATTATTGCATAATTTGTTATATAGCTAAAATAGGCTTCACAATAAGAGAAGAAACCTTTTGCAGTTTGATCACAACCATAGACCTGCTTATTATGGAACCTTCTCAAAGAAAAGGTGAATATACTTTGCATAATTTTAAGTTTATTAACTATCAAAGCAACAGGTTGTGTTTTAATTTTGATAGCCCATGATGAGGAACATCTCAAACACCTTGAAGCTCATGGATTCTTAATATTACAGTAGACAAGAGAGAAATTTTTGTTTCTGACTCTTTGTTTTTTATGCAGTGATGGCATTGGGCTTCGAAATCCTTTCAGGAAGGACTCTTTTTTGGACTATGAGAATGATAGTGATGAAGAATGGGAAGAGGTACTCATCACTAAATCTCTTTGGTAATAATATTTGTAGTATTTTTATTAGCTTTAGTTATAGGGAAAATTGTACATAGCTCTCAAGAATTAGTTTATCATAAATACTAGTTACTGGTAAGTTGTAATAGTAATAATTATGTAGTTTGTAGATTGATATCTATCATAAATTTGTTTGAATATCATCATTGTCAAGCAATAACAAATTCTTAAAGGGTTCTATCTCAATGGTAGAGTGCCTGCCTAATTATAGGCAAGAGGTTGGTGGTTCGATTCATCCGTGCCCTATCATAAATTTCTGACTACAAAAACGACTAAATTCGCATATATACGACTATTAGTAGCTAATTTCCCATATCTTAGTCGTATTTATCTTAGTCATTAATATGTTAACATCTAGTAGTTTATTTAGTTATATATTTGGTCATTAATAGTTGCAATTAGTGACTAAATCAGTGACTAAATCAATGACTAACTTAGTGACTAAATCAATGACTAAATCAATGACTAAATCCATGACTAAATCATTAACTATAAATGACTAAAACAATGACTAAATCATTGACTATCAATGACTAAAGCATTGTCTATCAATGACTAAATCATTGTCTATAAATGAATAAATCAATGACTACTAAGTCAAGCTATTAATGACTAGCGAAATACAACTAGCTATAAGATAGTGGAAATTTGCTACTATTAGTCACTGACTCAAAAATAGTCATTTATAGCCTGATTTTAGTCATTAATTTCTCATTTTCTACTAGTGTAATGTCCCCAAAAATTGAAAATAAAAAAATATATATTAGGATAGTTAAAACAACCTATGCTAGACATTAATTGAACTTTGCGGAATGTGTCATACTCTGATTGTACTGTTGTATTCTCGTAAGGTGTTCTTACATCCTGCTTGCATATTTATCGATGCGATTATTACCATGTTACTTACGTTGTCGTGATGTTAATTACTGTTTGTACTATGGTAAAGCATTGATGTGTAAGTTAGCTATTTGATTACGTACTTCATTGTTTATAACATGTGCTTACTGTCGTATACATGATTCTAAATTAACTTTGTTCTTGGAAACAAAGGGGTGGAATGGCAGGACTAATTTCCCTTGTAACCACCTGCGAGATAACAGTTTCTACTTGTCAAATTAGGATTACTTAGTTCTATCGAACTAATGCATTTGTGTCCCATTTGCGTGTAGGTGCGCTTGGCGACGAAGAACTTGTTTATAAAGCTTAACAAAAAGTGCTGATCATTTTGGTCACTAGCGCTCACATTTGGAGTTCTATCCTAGTGACATTACACTGATTATTTTTATTATCATTACAAACTTTATAATAGTGACGGGGTCACTACTGCACTTGTTACTTGCGTGACACAGACTTATTATTTATGGGATACTTGTTTGCTATGGTGTGAAGGATTATGACTTATTCATGTCCTAACATAATTTTACTATATGGTATTTATATAGTTGGAGAAGATTTGTAAAAAACTTGGCATAAACATTCCATGGCATATTTCATATGCCACGGACTTAGGGCTTAAAGCCTAAGTTTATTCGATGCATGAATGGGTTTATGTAATTCACAATAGTTTTGGGACTAGGTTTAACGTCATGACCAAAACTATGGATTTGTGGGTTTTTTTTAAATGGTATTGGAGTCTAGGGTCATGACTTAAATGTGCCTTGGGAAAGGTGGCAACGCAACTCAGGGCTTGGTTCAGTCGATAGTTTGGTACATTCGCAACCTTGTTGCTTGTGCTCTGCTCTTGCATGGTGGAAAGAGATGAAACGACAATGGCTTGACAGGTATGATGGTAGTGTGGTTTCACAACATAATTTGCTTGTTTGGTTTGATTATTGGCATACTTCTCATCGTGGTTTCTTCCCTATGGTTGCAGGTTACAGGGTGTGGCGAAACAAGCTTGGATCGCTGCTTGGGGGAAAGGATGTGGGAAAATACATACCCATTCGGATAATCCTATTGTACAAGTGTTTACTTGTCCCCTCTTAGCTTCATGGTTATGACTGAGTTATCACTCGTCGTAGGTTTGGATTTGCTTGATTCTGGTTTCTAATGGATGCGTTTTTGGTTGGGGTTTTACTATAACTTAAATGAGCTCTGCATTTTGTAAAGCGACAGGATTGGGGTTTTGTTGTTGGGGTTTCAAATTCCTTGAGGCCTGAGCTTGAAAAGTATTGGGATTTATTAATGGGTGCTTTGTGCCATGAAAAAGGACTGGGTGACTTCTCGACAGACTCTGTGTATTTTGTGATAATGTTTTGATTATGCTACTGGAAATGGGCAGCACCATTGCTTGCAATGGTGCAATGGTCGAGTTATGAACAACTGTGTAACTCTTATGTCTTTTGATAATGATTATGTTTAACAGTAATTACATACTATGTTTGATTTTATGTTATGGTTATCACCAGACAGTGTGGATTTGCATTCGTTTTTTGCATTAGTTGTATGGGTGAAATGTGTGACAACATTATGGATTTTGGGCCATGCCGTATATAGCATTGGCGTTTCCCGCTAAGGTATCTGTGATCGTGTAATTACTGTTTATGATTTCGTTGTGTAATATGATATGGGGGTTGTTTGTGTTGTACCCCTGTGACTATCAGTCGTCGTTGTTGGTAAACATTGATAGGGTTGTAATATTTGGTAGTGTTTATTATTATAATGAGTTAGATATGTAAAAGGCCGAGGGCCATAGATTACAGCGTGTATATTGAAATGGGTCTTTCGAGCTCTGTGTAGATATTTTATGTTTTGTTTACAGTTTGCGTATAAGTAATATAACATGGCTTTGCAAAATATTAATAGACCCTACAGGATTCAATCTTGGGTCATTTACTATGATGAGGGTTTAATTTATATGAATACGATTTGGGCTTTAATGCCCACAGGAATCGATCCTGTGACCTCTGTGCAATTATGTTTGTTTTAAATGAATATTGTAAATGATATTATTTTTTTTAGATGATTACTGTAAATGATATTATTTTGTTTTTAAATGATTACTGTAAAGGATATTATGTTTGTTTTAAATGATTACTGTAAATAATATTATGTTGGATTTTATTTATGTAGGGACTTTTGTTTATGGCATGTGGTTTATAATATGTTTCATAGATATTTAAGGGTTTAATTTGTTATATTTGTGATGGATTATTTATGTGTATAATTAGTTTACTGTATTACGAATTTGTGGATGTAGTTGGTAGTAATAAATCGTGAACCATTAGATGGTCTCGATACTTGGTCTGTAGCCTTGATTTATGATAATATTTGTTTTAAAGAAGAATGATAATGTTTATATAGACCTTGAGAGGTATTTGTTGATTTTTATCTTAGCTTTAATATTTGAAGTTATGATTATTCTTATATGTAGAATATTGGGTTTATACTATTGGTTAAAATGGGTTTGAGTTCTGTTTAAAGCTTAATCTGAAATAGTGTTTTACTTCTACACCTAGCTCTCCTAGAAATATGAAATCTTCCAGTAGAGTACATATACAAATAAACACACAGGCCTTTCTAGAATAGTTCCTAGGTCTTAGGAACCCAAGTTTCAGTTGTAAATGAAAATACAGAAGTAAAACTGAATGAACAAAACCCTTGATAATTATTACACAGGAATTAAATTACAGCCTCGGGTTTATAATTAAAATGTAAACCCTAAAAGAATTTGATAGGAAAACAAAGGGACATAGGGTTAAAAATATAATATAAACACTTGCATAATCTATACAACACTTATTCTAGATAATGAAATAGGCAGTCAAGAACCTCATACCTAAAAAGTGAAGCTCTTCTAATGGCTGAGACCTGCACATTCAATTACCGAGCATTAACAATTCACAGGAAGATATGACCTCTATATAGATGACTGAATCACTTGGGAACTACCACGTTCCACCCAACCATGACCCGTAACCATTCCTAGTTTTAATCCGGAACTCCCTGAGGTGGTTCCAACATGCAAGTAGCTTAGAGCTTCTAAGGTAAGGATGCCCTAAATGGTATATCAGTTCTCCTTTTTCCTCTTAGGATTAATACAAATAAAATAGAAATAACTTAAAATTACTTTAACTAATACAAATAGCATAGTGTATCAAGGTTTGACTTCGAATTTCTTCCCTACCTTAGGCTCTGTGTCTGGTTTACTACCGAGAGGCCATCGCCAAGCTGGGAATGAATCCATTAGGAACAAAGGAAAAAAACTAGGATTCTTTTTCTAAGACCTCTTCACATGATGTGGAAACTAAGTTCACCACCTCGGACATAACAACAGGTTAGGTTGAACACTAGTAAGCTTAAACCTATATATAGTGAAATCAATTATATGTATAACCTCAAGTACTCCTCGAACAAGTACCTTGAGTATATGAGTTCACAAATCTCTTAAGCCCATGTCATAAATAGTTATAGTTTATGGAAACATTGTCTTAAGGGTTCTTTTTAAAAGACTACATAGGAGTCATAGTATTCCTACTTAAATCAATTCTTAGCTTCTCCTTCCATTATGGTATAAAAGTTTCAAATTAGTTTATATACTATTCCTACTTACTACTTAAATCAATTGTGAGCTTCTCCTTCCATTATGGTATAAAGGGTTAAAGTTAATTTATATACATTATATTAAAAATATAATAGTGTGAAAGAGATCCTCATGGAAGGCCGCCCTCATTCTTCATTTATCATCACCCTTTAACAAGGCTTAACAAGGAGACAACACAAAGTAATTACCAATGACCGAAAACAAGTGAGCCAAGAGTTACACCCTTACATGTAGCTAAGGACAAATATTAAATAATTCAAAGTTCAAGCATCCTTATGGGAGTCCCCCATGTTTATGGCAAGATATATCCATATAAGTATCATACCTCTGTTGAAGGTCGGCTTTTTTCAACATAATATTTGTTTTAAGTTATAAATATTTATTTATTCTTGATATGGTGTATTAATATCTTAGGATATTCGTTTTGGAGATTAAGGTTGGCACTCCTTAGAGAGACTCCGCTCTCCCAGAGTTATATATACTCTATACTAGAGTTGGATGTCATAGATCATAGACATTACCTCCACCCTTAACCGCTCTCTCAAACGCATAGCACCGTTTTCAAACTTGTACACTGATGTGTAAATATGATTTTAGAAATAGATCATGGAGCCTCTCTTCATAGAATAAGTGAATGTTACAACCTTAATAAAAGGAAACGGTTTAACAATTAAATAAGGATAGGAATTAAAAAAATTAATATATATAATTGTATTTAAAAAATTAAAAAATTAAAAAATAGTTTTAAAAAGTGTTAATTTTCATTAATATTTATCAAGTTTAAAATGCATTTTTTTCATATATATTTAAATGAATAAGTTTTTATATCTTAGAATTTTGGGGTGGAATACTATTTATGTTTTTGATAAATTAAAGGAGAATGAGAAAGATTCTATGATCTTTAATAGTAGTTAGCAAAAATCTTGGTCAAGTAAGTTAAAAAAAAACTTAAAATATAAGAAATAAATTATAGTTGATGAATAAATAACCCATAGTGAAACCTTTTTCATATAAAAGTTATTCCAAATTTAAAATAACAATTATTATAAACATAAAAAAAATATCATAAATATTATAAATAAATAATTTACAAAACAACAAATTAAAGTTACATAACTACATTCAACAATTATTCTACTTTTAATGTGTTAAAAATAATATTACTTATAGATAAGAAATGTACGATGCGATCAATTTTCTTAGGAGGACAAACAATATAAACAATTGACGAGACAAGACACCATAAGGTAGAGACAGCTTGAATACGAATATTCCGAAGTCACACAATTATGTAATATATTAAACCTGAAATACGGTGATTTCATCATTATCTATATAATAATTAACAAAAGCTGAAAGACGTGATTACATTATTAGGTCTGCTGCATATATTTTGGTTTAAAAACAGACTTTGTTGAACCAGAGAAAGCTAATCAGTTTCTATCATAAAACTATAGGAATCCATCTAAACATTTAGCACTTGCTTGCTTCAATAATTTTAGTTAAACTCCCCTTCCTCCCCACGATTTTAGATAGAGAAAAGCCAGCTGCTTTGAGAACATCAATCCAGTGTTTTGTTGTCCTTTCTTTGCCTCCTGGTGAAAGATTCAACATAAGAGCATCTACGACCTTGCCAGATCCTATGAGGTCAGAATCTTCAGTTATATCCAGTACAGCCTCTGCTATTATTAACTTCCCTTTCTCTGGAACAGCCTGGTAGCAGTTGTTAAGCAGCTTGATGCACTCTTTGTCATCCCAGATATGTAGAAAATGCTTTCATGGACAAATCCAAAATAACCTTAGTAAATATTATCAAATTCTTAACATAGAAATAAAATCCTTCGCAATAACGAATTACAGTATTTCTCACCTTCATAAAAATCGCGTCTGCGGAGGGTACGCTATCAAACGGGTTTCCGCTCATGTGTTGTATGCCTGCGTGAATGAGGCTACGATTAGAGGAATATATATATCACGAGTAAGGGGATAGAGACAGTTACTTGTATGACTGCGTGGGTGAACAATTTTAGTAAATATAGTTCAACTTACTGTGAAGGGTAAGGGTAGGTTGTTTACTGTGAAAGGTTAAGTTGTTAATAAAAAAGCGGAAAACAAATGATGAAGCGAAATACAAATGGAAAATTGGCAATACCGGGGAGAGTGGGTGCAGTGGCGATGACGTGAGGAAGATCGTAATTGATGGCGTGGATATGAGGATACGCATCCGTTATGAGACTGGACACTTCTCCGTGCCCTCCACCCAAGTCCACGAGCGTGTTCACGTCTTTGAAGCCATCGTAAATAGTAAAGAGCTCCCTCATACCCACCTTCGTGAGGGAGAACATGGCTACGTTGAAGAGGGCGTTGAAGTCTTGATCTGTAGCTGCGTAAGACCACAAATCTTTGCCATCCGCGCGAGAATTCTGGAAATTATCGCCGCCATGAAGCACACGCTGGTGAATATGGTCCCAGGCGCCCACGTAAACTGGATGTGTCTGCAAGAGAACGAAGTGGACGAGGCTTAAGGGATTAATCTCCTCAGAAACGAAGTAGGTTTTGCTAAGATCTGTAAGGGCGTATTTCATGGTCATGGGTGTATCAACTCCCTCTACCGGCTTGATGGCGTGCAACATTCCCATGGTGGAAAGGTAAGTAAGAATGCGGGAAAGAGCATCCACGTCGGGAGCTTCAGAGGGGAGTTGGGCGGCGATCTGGTAGACGGATAGAGGAGCATCGGGGCCGGCCATCCAAATGATGTCTGGAATCTTAAGACGAAGGGCACATCTTAGGAGAAAGGGGCTCACTATGGAGAATGCCATACCTAGGGCCGGACCCTGGAGCACCTCCTCGTCCTTTGGCAGCCATTCTTTGTTCACCGCTTGGATATCCATCTTTTTCATTTCCCTCACCCAGAATGTTTGGAGTAGGAGGGATGGGAGATCCAAATATATAATATTTTGGTGTATGTTGTATTCTTCTCTGCCGAACATTGGTTGATATCTATTTTTTTTCGTCCCAAGTGGTTGGCTGAACACATTTTTACGTGGTAATATGGATTTCAGAAAAAATCAAGAAAACCTACAAAATAGAAAACATGTATGATGGAAATAATACTAACTTAATATTTTTTTTTTAGTAAAAGTATGGTTGGAATTTGGAAAGTATAATATTATATAATAATAAGATAAAAGTATTGATATTACTAATTTATAATGAAGTTTTGGTAATTTTGTTGTCCTTCAAAAATAGTAGTAATATAATGATGTTTTGAAAATTTTATTGCCCTTTAAAAATAAGTTTAAATGATAAATTTACCCTTAAAAAAAGTCTACTAAAATTTTTAACCTTATTCGACTGTCAAAATGCTCCATGACGATCATTTTGCCCATCAAATTCCAGCATTGGTTGGACAGATTGGTGTGTTGAAATCTTGATTTTTTTAAGGTACTCAAATTTAGATAGCGGTCATGTCAATTGAAAATGCAAGTCAAAACGATTTTAACCTGTATTTTTGTTTTATTTCATAATATATTTATTAATATTATTAAGTAAAATAAAATTGATTCTTAAAGTGTTTAATTTTTATAAAAATTGGTTTTAAAACAATTTTTTAAAGTGTTTAAGGGTTTAAAACAATTTAATTTTTATAAGAATTGGTTTTAAAACAATTTTTACAAATGTTCTTTTATTAGAATTGGGTTTAAAACAATTTTATAATGGTTTAGTTGTTTTTTTAAGCTAGTAACTAAGGAATTTTGAATCTGTACATTCTGAACCAGTAACATTAAACAAAAAATACCTTAGGATTCAACTATTCACCATCTATTATAGGCTCTCTGTACAATTGTTTTTGCTTTAAACTTTCGATTTTATTTTTCTCTTATTAATGTTTCCAAAGGATTCTTTTTACTTTAAACCAACGTTTTATTTTTCTATTATTAATGTTTCCAAAGGATTCTTACATATTAATACTAAGAATAAGCTTAATTTTTTGTTCAAGTGGGTTACCAACCAAGCCGTGAAGACAAAGGCTTCTTGGACACATGAAACCACAAGGTCGGACTTAACCAGTTAAATGGCAAGCTTTGCAGCAGGCGTAAAATAAGGGAAGGGTAACTTACAAACCTACATTTGTTGAGGTGCTATGGATCAGAAGCATCCCTAGTTTGCACTACTGGGATCGATTGGGTTTTTATAACAATGTGATCCTGAATCTAAAAGGGTGTTCAAACTTGCTAGTAACATTTATAGGTGCCAATGTAAATCTTTACCATTCTAATTAGATGACTCAAAAGGTCATAACATCTCAAAAGGTCATAACATGTATAGATAGCAATATGGATTTCCAAAACAAAAATTTATTTCATAAATTTATACATTTTTTTCTACAATAAACGTCATTATTCAATATAACTATTATACTACTCATTATCCACTTTTTTTTTATATCAATTATATGATTATTTTTCTTTTATTTTGACTTGTAATTATGCAAATTTCTTAATTTGTTTAATAAAAATAATACTTATGAATTTTATTATATCATATTCATCTAAAACACATACATATACATAATCATAATCATCTAAATAACATTTCTCTTATTTTGACTTCTTGATATATTAACTTTTTCCTTAGTCTAATGTTAAAATCATTTTATTGTTTAACCAAATTTAATTTTGAAGAAGGAGCACTCTTAAAGTTTTTTGAAATCTCCAAAAAAAATCCTTAAAGGAGCTCCTCCTCCTTCAAACTTGATTCTACATAACAGGGCTATTTTTCAACAAATTCTTAACTTTTTTCATTGTTTAAATAAATGCCAACAAATCATATCTAGCAGTAATGGTTAAGTTAACTAGGGTAAGTAGTAGTAGGCAAGTTTTTCTTAGATTGCAGGAGAAGAGGAGATTCTATGAATTTTGGGAATTCATAAATATAAAATATCTCATGTTAACTTGTTTGAGGCACTTAGCTTGTGTCATATTCATGTTCAACGACCACAAGTTAAGTAACTATGCTAATCATAGGTATTCTCTAACTTTAATGTTATTCTTAGGATTACTACAAATAAACTATTACTAATAAATTATTACTAAGAGTGTAAATTATCATGATAAATTTAAATATTAGCTAACTTAAATATGTTCAATTAATATGTAACAAAGCTGAAAATTAAAAATTAAAAAAACGCACCTATCCATTGGTGTGCAGAAATTATTTGCTCACTAATGACTAACACCTCTCACAACTTAAAAATAAAAATAAAAAATACATTTCACTATTAACACCTCTCACAACTGAAAAAAAAACACTTATTTATTGAGTTGCATTGGTGTGTTGAATTGATTTTTTCACTGCATTGCATGACTGAAGTCCTTAATTTCACTCCACTCCACTATGATCTTTAATGTCTTCTACGACATTATAATATGCAATAGTGTCTTCTATGAGATATAAGGGGATGTGTTTCCAACAAGAGAAACACATCCCCTACGACATTATAATATGCAATAGTGCCGACATTTGAAATTGCATACACGGGATGTGTTTCCACAAGAGAAACACATCCCATCAAAGACGACTTAAAACACCCATTTTTGTTCCTACCGTCAGCGGGATGTTAGGTCCCGAGGAGTTGGTTGAGTCATGCTAACATTATTAAGATCACTAGTAAGTATTACGTAAGGGCATACGCTTTAACGCGCACCATTCGTCTAAGGTCAAAGTTGTCGAAAAATCTAAAGATGGCGAAGAATACATAAATGACCGCAAACTATTATTATATATATTTGACCTCTCGCTCCAAAATTCAAGCGAAATAGCAAAGCCCTAAAGGAGCAAGAACTGCTAAAGTCTTTAGGTATCGTTATCCAAGCAGTTATGGAGTCCATCATAACAAGAAAATTTATCTTTTAGTACCACAAATTAGTACTACTTTTATTTTGTGGTGTTATTAGCATCACTTATAATAGCAGTCCATCATAACAAGAAAATTTATCTTTTAGCACCACAAATTCGCAGTACTTTTATTTTGTGGTGTTATTAGTACTACTTACAATTTTGTGATGTTAACGTGGTGGTCTTAACATCACTTACATTGTGTGGTGTTAAGGTGGTGGCATTACCACCACTTGTATTTTCTGTTGTTAAGATGGTGTTAATCTTCCTTAATATTTTTGTAAATTGAGTTTCCCCTCATCTATGTTAACACAAATTCCAAGTTGGAAAGTACCATAAAGTCCCGCTAAGGTATTACTTGCCACATGGATATGTACAAGTAGGATTTAATTATGAGGATTTGCACCATAAACACAACAACTTAACAAATAATTTTTTTGTAAATAACTTAATTCTTTTTTTAGTTTTACTTGATGAAATAAATGGTCAAGATTAATTTATAAGTTTTTGTCCACAATTTCAGTTATTTATTTGTATACTATTTAAACAAATAATTTCACATGATTCATTTATGAAGAGTTGCACCACAAGTATAGTAAGTTCACGAATAATTATTTTGTAAATAATACAATTTAATTATGCATTTGTAATTTTATTTAAACAAATAAATACATAGGATTCTTTATATTCACAAATAATTAAAATAATTAAAAGAAACCATAATATCATTATTAGGTTTTTAGCCCATGAGTCTCAAATCCATGGACATGGTTAAGGGGGGACACGTCTACCTTGCATCATAAAAGAAACTTTTAGGAATCTAGGACCAAGAAGGACGCCTATTTCTTCCATGTATGTGTACAAATGCGATTTAATTATGATGATTTGCACCATACAAACAACAACTTTACAAATAATTATTTTGTAAATAATTTAATTCAATTGTTTTTAATCAAATAATGATCAATATTAATTTATGTGGTTTTACACCACAATCAAAACAAATTCAATTATGTATTTTTATACTATTTAAACAAATAAAATCATGCATGATTCATTTATGAGGCTTTGCACCACAAGCACAACAAGCTCACAATTTTTTTTTTTTTTTTAATAACTCAATTCAATTATTCATTTTTAATATTATTTAAGCAAGTAAATAATATTAAATATATACCTCAATAATTAAAGACAATCATTTTTAATTTATTACTACATTATAAAATAGAATAAAAGTGATTTGAATTGTGTTGGCCGAGAAATGTAACCTATGGGGTATTATGGCCAACTACTAAAAAACAGCCCACACACTCGACTTATCGCAATCTTGTATGTGTTTGGTATAACTGTTTTTCACAGGTTAAAGGCCCTGTTGGCTGTAAAATATGCTCTCAATGTAGAGAGTCTCTTGGGATATATATATGGTAAGTTCTATTTAATCAAATCTTCACTCAAATCAACTAAAGATCTAATTAAAATAACTAACTAATGCTCATAAATATCTTAAACTAAAACAACAAATAATAGTAGCTCCTAATCTCTATCTATAATGACCTAAGATGCAATATGACTATCCCAAAAATGGGAGCTGGAATTAATAATCAGATAATAAGTTTTTATTTGAAAATTTGATCTATGATCCTGCAATATTAGGAAATCCTATTCTCACCCGATACAGATCTAAATCAACTTACAATAAAATAATATTTTATCATAAATCAATTTGAAAATGAAACTCATAATCAGAATAAATTTAACTTAGTATTGAAGCATAAAATAAATTACACCCAAGTACTAACGTTGAAATGAATAAGTTCACCTTACACAGTGAGTACTTTGTATGAAATCATATCATTATCAACTGAAGAAAAGGAACATGAAGAAATTCATTTACTTTTATGTATGACAATTAATTATTCATACTTCAACACTAAGTACTTTGTTTAGAATCCATTAACAAGAGTTTTCACATATAATATAAAGATATATACATACTAAAAGGAAATTCAACACAAGAAAACAATATTAAGACAGCATGATAATAACTGATAGACTTAGCTAATGTCTTCAGTATGTCTGTAAAACATAGCAATCCTCAGAAAAAGTTCTAGAGGAACACAAATAAAATAGAATAATATTAAGTGCTGTATTATATTTGTTTATCACAAGTTTCAGGATTCCAACCCCTTGCTTCTGTTCCGAAGTTGCTTATAAAGGAAAAATAAAAGACTACAACCGACTAACAATAATTCTTATATCTTAGAAAAGATTATAATCATATCCAAATAAGGTGTAACGATGACCAGCTTCATAGGCACATTGTTACAAAATCATCCAGAAAGAAAGATATGCCCACAGTTTTAACTTACTGGAAAAGTTCCAGCGTTAAACTCTCCCAATCATAGTAACACCATATTGGGTAATCCATGCTAACAAAAGCTTAGAAATAGGAACGAAGTAATTACTGAGCATCAAATTAGTTATAAGTCCCGAACATTCTTCATTGAGTAGCCACATACGATCAAAAGACACAAAGGCAGACCGACATCTAGTTTCATCCCAACGGTTTCTTTGACACCTGTACATATTAACAAAACGTTGTTTTAGAAAAATTTAATGATGATAAATTAAGCATGAGTGAGATATCTGCAGAATTTTAATTCTGTAGATATCTCAAATTAATCATTTAGACCATGAATTGAACCGAAACTGATGAACCCAAAACATCACTAACCTGTAAAAATATATCCAAAACCCTTTGTAGGCATAATGTAAGACACAAAAGACAAAATTTAGAAGTCACCAGAAAACAAAGTATCAGGTTTTTAAGGCCGACTCAACTGAGAATCAGATGGGTGCACTTCTCCTAGCTTCGTTTAATTTAGCCCTGAGCCTGACAGCTATGGTCCTGTTAATTCTATTATTTCTTTTCAATATTTGATTCTTTAACAAAATCATTTTCATCATTTCTTTGCATTTTAACTTTTTCCCTCTTAACACATCCCATTTCTCAACCCAGGTGATCAATTCAGCTTTTGAAGCTTTAATTTCTTCCAGGGCGATTGTTTGAATAACTTGTACTTATTTTAAATTTGTTTGCAAGGAAGATATCAATTGAGCATGAGGATTTGGATCAGTTTGGTCTTCTGACTCTCTTTTCGAGTTTAGTTGGGATTCTTCAGTTAAGTGAGTCTTTCTGTCAATTTCTTGGCTACCCTCACAATTTACTTGTTGACTGTCAACCACCTTGTCTGCAAAGATAGAGACGTATTTAAGATCTAACATAGATGGGCCTATGGGATTTGGATTCGGTCGAACATCTGAAGAATCACTCAGCTGAACAACTAAGACATCCCCAATGCTGAAATTCCTCCTAGCAAGCAGAGTGGCTGTCATACTGCGTGTGGTTCTTTGTATAGCCAGTTTGCTCATAGCACTACTAGTATGATTTTCAGCCTTTGTTTGCTTCGTATTAACCTATGTATTAGAAGAACTCTAGTCTTGATAGGTTAAAGGAGTTGAGGGTTTCCTTCCTTGACCTTTAAAATTATTCATAGGAGCTTCAACACTAGTTTCCACCTCAATTCTCACATCGTCCAGAATTAGGGTTTGATCAGGCTGAAACCCTTCATCCCCCAAATCATCTTGAGAACCAGAGTCCTCGACTTCAAGCTTAGCCTCTTCATTGTTTACCCGCCTACGTCGAACCCTAGGCCTCTGTTTGGGCCATTCCACGTTAACCCCAAACCCATTTCTCACAAGGAAATAATCCCAGGTCTGACCTAGTTATTCCAACCGACTGGACACAAGAATTTTAATTAATCCATGGTGGAATAAAATTCTATGTTTTTCTCCAACATTAGACTGGTAAGTGGACGCCATTTTATGCAAACTGTTCAAAAAGAAAAAGGGCATATTGACAGGGTAACCCTTAAATATCAACAACAGTCGAAGGTGATAAAATTGCATCTGAGATAGCCTACCCTCACAAGTTACATACCTGATAACTAGCTCCAGAAGAGCCCTCCACTTTTTCATTAATAACCGGGATGGGAAGCCGGATTTGAACTTAGTTTGCTGATGAGCAGGGGTAAGAAACCCTTTCCACTGGTCATTATTAATGTGTTTTCCTTTATACCACTTCTCACCAGTCTGTGGCAAGCAAATAACTTGAGAAATGAGCTTCTCAGATAGCTTAATCTCAACGTCTCCCACCTGTGCACGAACCCCATCAAAAGACTCTACGAATGCCTTAGAAACTGCCATATTAAAACCAGAAAATTTTCGAAGGAACCCTAACCATCCATACCTCGATACAATCTCTTGACACTCGAGAGTAGCATACAGGTATTCATCACCAATAAGTTCGAATCTAGACACTAGAGCAATGGCAGCGGATACACAAACCTCTAGTGTTTTTGAAACATAGATTACAAGATGCAATCGTTTCATCAACAGTATAGGCATTGCTAGCAATACTTTGAAATACCCTATTTTATTAAAACCATGAAAATATTCCTGTAAGTGCATCATATCGTGAATTGGCTGAGGCAAGAGGTTTCGAAGACAACTTACCAAAGCATAATGAGCGGTAGGATAGACACACAGGTGAGTTATGGCAAGTGATGTTTGCATGATTCCAGATTGACAGATGTCAACCGTCGAATGGCATGACTACCAAAACCTTAACTCCACCATTACTCTATCATTCATCGTGATTTCATAACATGGTAGTAATGGAGGTTGATTCATAATTTTTTAAGACATGACTCAATACTTTCCAAAACCTTAATTCTTCATTTAACGAATTCAATCACAAAAATATAATCACCTTAGCATAAAATTAATATCTTAGGGTAAGGGTCAAAATTGATCAGAGAACAACTTGATAATGTGACCAAACCAATGTCAAAAACTTATAAAGTGACTTTAAACCTTCATCACAAACTCTAATATCAACCTATTTCAAAAATATGAATTTGAAATAAGTGATGAGCATATAGTATAATAGGGTTCATGAAGATTCACATTAAATTCACCTTAAAACTTTTGACAACTAAGATAAGATAAATGATTCAGAAGTGATGAAGCTTTACCAAATTTTCCACGTGAATTAGAAATAACAGTTATCACATCATCTATTACATAGTTTCAATTAATAACTAATACATTCATTTGATTTTAATCAAACATGAGTGATGAGCAAAAAAATAGGAGCTACTAATCTTCTCTAATTATAATCCTTCTGATGATTGACAAAAATGAAGAATTAAGATCATAAGAGTTGAATTTTTGCTGCTACTAATGTTCAACCAGTCGGAATGGATTAGTTAAGTAAGTTTATGTCAGGAGTGCCTTAAGAGTCAAAGATTCTTAGGGCACTCCTAAGATATCAATGATGAGTTTTCTTATCAAGAAAAAATAATCAATATTGCTTGAACATTATCAAACTTCAAATTATTTGTGTTTAAAAAAATTCTCCGAAGGGTGTTTCCTGCTAACAGTTGGCGACATGCTAGGACCGAACCAGTTATCTCTATAAGAAGACACCATGCAAACTTTAGATAATCACAAATAATGCCATTAAATGTCGAATCTCTACCTAAGTGACTCAAATTCAAAACAGTTTGAACATGTGACTAGACCTCAATATATTTCTATAACAACCCTATGACTGTCATCTGAGTGTTTTGATCCTAATCAGACTTAGGCAAAAGAAATATGACTTAATTCCAATGGAGATCCATAAGTTCAAAAACAAGTTAACCAATACCCGTATAGATATGTCTTCTCAAAAATATCAGTTGGTTTTCCCCCACATTAAAGAAACACATCAGACAATACTCTTTTTCCTTTTCCTTTTTTTTTGGTTAGTATATATACAAATCATATTCACATAGAAAAACATGAAAAGAATTAATCAGAAACACTATCTTAGCTTGGTGACCAAATAGACAGCCTTATTCACCAACCCTACCAGAAACTGATCAGGCCAGCTCGTGATGATACTTCCCGTCTCTCAGTTATTAAACTAAGAGTCATTGTTATTGGCTTGGTAACCAAATTTTGACAACATCATTCCAATAGAATTTATGATCATAAGCAGGCCGGCTCGTGATGAGACCTCCTGTCTTCTGATAATAATTTTCATATTCACCTAATTTTAAGAGTATTGTCCTATTTGAATGTCCAAATGTATTCCAAAATGGGGGGAAGAACCACAGACTACTCAAGAGTGATTTAGAGATAACTAGATATCTTCAACAAGTTTTCGAGCTTAGCAGACATCTATTGAAATCAGTAAATAAATTACCCGAAGTACTTGATCTGTAAGAAGGCACTCAAAGACAACAATCAAGGACTGCTGACAACAAAATTGAGAAGGATTAAATTGCCACAAATCTGGAAACCCATCACTTATTAAAGATCCGATACTCCCTATCATCATAAATGACTACAGTCTGGTATGCATTTCAATCATTAGGTTCTAAGTTCATGCAAAATGCTTCATGTTGAATCTTGTGATTTGAATAAAGGAAATGCTTTAAAAAATGAATATTCACAGAGGCAGAACACAGACTTATGTACAGTAAATGATATGAAGAGTTGGATTATTTTCATAAACTATCACCTAGAATTGAAAATAAGCATTATGATGATGATAATAACGAAAATAATTAGTAAATGTAAGATAGAAAATTCCAGCCAGAAATCAATCATAAACTGCAATCTTATGTACAGAAATCTACATAGATGGAAATTTACAATGGAAAGATTTGGTGATGTGTCATTATTGAAAGTACTTTTTAAGGGCATGCCAATTTGCCAGAAGGGTATCGATCCATCCTTGTAAAGTCTTTAAACGGAAGGTGTTTGGACCAAGCTTTTCTGCTATAACATACGGACCTAACCAAAGACGTTGAAATTTGGTATGTTCCCCTTTATCCTCATGTGCTTTGTCCCATCTTAAAACCAGATCATCTACTTGTAATTCTCGACTCGAGGACGAGCCATGATTGAACCATGCTTTAATAATTTTCTGGTGTTTGGAAAAGCATTTCTTGGCATTTTCTCTTTCTTCTTCCAACTTAAGTAGTAGATTAATTTTCTATGGTTGAACATTCAGTCTCTTGTACAGCTTGTGCAAGCTGTAAGGAAGGTAAAAACAGGTTTGGAGGAAGAATAACATCTACTCCATATACCAAAAAGAAGGGATAATTACCAATAGATGATTTTGGAGTGACCCTATCAGCCCACAGAGCCTGATGCAGGACAGTATGCCAGTTCCTGTGATTTTCAGCAATGGATCTTTTTAAAATTTTCAACAAATTATTATTTGTGGATTTAGCAAGGCCATTGCCTTGTGGATAATAGTTTGCTGAATATATAATCCTAATTCCCTTTTCTAGAGCAAATTTAGTCAACTCTCCAGAAGAAAAATAAGATGCATTATCAAATACAAGAGTTTCAGGCACTCCAAATCTGGTGATTATATTAGCTTCAAGGAAATGTAATACCTGATTTGTATTAACCACTCGCAAGGGTTCAGCTTCAGACCATCGAGTAAAATAATTGGTAGCAGTTATAATATATTTATGCTGAAGGGAGGAAGATGGATTTATTGGTCCAACGATATCAATTCCCCTTTGTTGAAAAGGCATGTCTACCATCACAGGTTGTAATGGAAAAGCTGGTTTTTTAACTCTGCCAGCTGCGGTCTGACAATCCTGACATCTTCTAATGAAAGCATGAGAATCTTTAAACCAAGTTGGCCAAAAATAGTCCGCCGTTAGAATTTTATGAGCAGTAGTATCACCACCAAAGTGGCCACCAGCGGGTCCATCATGTAGTTGTGTTAAAACTAAATCAGATTCTTCCTTCTCTAGACAACAAAGTAGAACTCCATCGGCATTCTTTCTGAAAAGTATATTATTTACCAATTGATAAGGTGTTGATTTTAATCTCACTGCTCCTTTCTTTTTTTGGATCTAAATGATTTGGGGCAGTTCCAGTTTCAAGGTAGATGCGAATGTCAGTATACCATGAGCTAACAGGATCTGGGATAAAACAGATTTATTTTTGCAATAAAACATCATCTAAAGGCATGTCACTCTGGTCAACAGGGAGTTGTGCTAATTCAACAGCCAACTTACACAACCCCAAACCTCGTATGACCTGAGAAGGTTTAATCTCTAGATCATATTCCTGAAGAGCAGCCATCCAATGTGCTCTTTTTTCTCCAAGGTCTTTTTGTACCAATAAATTTCTTACAACACTAAATGGAACAATTACCTTTGTTTTGGACTTAAGAAGATAGGGGCGGAAATGTTTTATTGCTTTGAACACAACAAAAGCCTGTTTGTCCACTTCGTGATAATTTATTTCAGCTCCTTTTAAATTTGAGCTCATGAAGGATATAGGTACTTCATCCTCTTGCTGATTATTCTGAGTAAGAACAACTACATAAGATATATCAGATGCAAAAGTATAGAGAATAAAGTCTTTCCTAAAGTCGGGACTCACAAGTGCGGGTGCCTCAGCTATGGCTTCTCTAATCCTTATAAATGACTGGTTTTCTCTAACCCCCCATGAAAAACTACTGTCTTTTTTAATCATATTCTGGAGTGGACGAACAATTTCAAAAAAACTTGGAACAAATCTCCTTACGAAATTCATCTTTCCCAAGAAGGATTGCATGGATTTCTTGGTAGTAGGAAAAGGAATTTTAGAAATGGCTTCTGTTCTCTCTCGATCAATCATGATCCCTTATTTTGACACTACAAACCCTAGCAAAATCCCCTCAATTACTGCAAATATTGACTTTTTGGGGTTGAGGGAAATACCAAATTTCTTGCAGCGTTCAAGCACTTTTCGTAAGTGTGAGATGTGATCAGGCCTATTTTTTTAAAATACAGTAACATCATCCAGATAGACAATGACAGAATGGTTTATCAAACCTCTGAAAGCAGCATCCATCGCTCTTTGGAATGTAGCTCCAGCGTTTATCAAACCGAAGGGCATCTTCCTGTAGGCATAGGTTCCCCAGGGTGTCCTAAAAGTGGTTTTCAACTGATCTGCAGGGGAAACAAGAACTTGGTTGCACCCAGAGAAACCATCTAATAAAGACAACATTTGAGCACCTGACACCTTTTGAAGGATTTTCTCCATGGGTGGAACAAGGTAGTTGTCCTTTCTTGATGATCTATTTAAGTTTCAGAAATCTACACATAGACTAATATCTCCATTCTTCTTCCTAACGGGAACAAAGTTAGCCACCCATTGTGTATGGCGTACATGAAATATGATCCTAGCAGTAAGTAGTTTATTCAATTCTTTGTTTACTGTTGGTTCTAGGGTAGGGTGCATTTTCCTTAATTTCTGTTGGAATAGTTTTGACTGAGGCTTCATGGGGATCACATGTTGTATGATCTAGGTGTCAAAAGTTTTCAGATCGTCCTAAGACCATGCAAATACGTTTTTGAATTCACTAAACAGCTTTAGGAAGGATAATTTTTCATTTGGAGTGCAATTTGATCCTAAGTTGATATTTTGAACATTCGATTATGTGCCTAAATTAATGGTTTCATAACGCATGTTCGACCTGTTTGTCCTACAATTAGGCACTCCTTTGAATTTATCCTGCAAATCATAAAACTTTTCAAGCCTAAGAATTGACATAGGGATTGAATTTACCTGTTCAAAAGACTTATCAATGGGACAAGGTGAGTGAATTACCAAAAAATTATGTAGATCCTCATCATGTGTAATTTAATCGATCGCTGATTCCTTAAAAGCATCTTCCCCTGTTAAGAAAGAAATAATCTGTGAATCATCATTAAAGACCCGCCAATTAGTAATATTATCTGGAATGGACGGTCTAAATAATAATTCGATAGAAAAAGTATTAGGGGAAAAATTTTCAGCGGGGATAAGTCGTGAAGCTACGTTTGCTAACAAATCAACTTCTTGATTCTGAAAACGAGGAATGGATTCAATATTAAAAGCATAAAGTGCTGAAATCAGATTCCATACCTCCCTTTGATAACTTTGCAGGTGATTAGATAGACAGTGAATGGAATTACGAACCTTCCTAACAATTATTTCAGAATCGCCAAATGCAATCAGAATTTTAACTTTAAAGTCTATTGCCTTCTTGAGTCCTTGTATAAGGGCTTCATATTCAGCCGTGTTGTTTGTGCAAATAAATTCAAGTCTACAAGACATCATGAATTTGTTTCCTGCAGGGTCTAGGAGCATACAACCTACTCCTGCACCTTCATTTGATCGGGATCCATCAAAATATAAATGCCAAGGCTTATCAACAAGACTATTTACATCATTTACAGTATTCACATTATTTTCCAGACTAGGGGCAGCTTCCTAAAAATAACAATGCAGAATTTTTGATTTATTTACAGAATTGATAAATGCAGATTTAAGTGCAGGAAAACTCCCTAAATCAGAATCATACTCGTAGTTTCCTAAAATAGAATCACTGAAAAGAACTGGTTCATTAGGAGCATTTATTTCAATTACTGTGTGTTTCATGTACCTTTCTCTGTTAATTCTGATCTGATTTGGATGCCCATTTTTAGGCAACCATAAATGTGACCAATCAGTTGAAAAATATCCTTTTAAGGCTTGAGACTAGTCACCACTTAAAAATAGCCCATAGACATCTGGTATGTCTGCCACCACTACGTTAATAACCTGGAAGATCTGTGGATTGGTAGCCATCCTAATCATTACTCCTTTTAATTCTCCTATAATTTTTACCTTGGATCGATCTAATTAGCTGATTTGGATTTCACAAGGAGTGGGCTTGGCATTCATCTTCTTACAAACCGAGTAAGGCATGATGTTGAACGAAGCTCCAGAATCTATCATATATTTATGAACATTCCGGTTGAAAATTTCAAACATTAGGAGAAAAGGTGGAGTTGTAGATTTGGAGTTCTTACCTATAAGTGAATCCTTATCAACAGCTATTTTGACATTATTGTTATAGCCTATTGTTGTTTTACTAGTTGTAGGATCAAGTTTATTAACTGAAGGTACAGAGGGTTGATTCTTTGTTTTGATGGTTGATGAATTTGATAAATTAGAAAGTATCGAACCACTGGGCATGGGATAAATTTTCAATAGATCAAACATACTAATATTAGCCCTTTTTTTCTTAAGATCTTCTATGATCTCATATTGTAGGTCTATACCTTGAGTGACAGGCTGTTGATTTGAAGTTTGAGGACTGTTCTTAGGTGCTGATGATGGTTGCGGATCTACAGGCCCTTTACTTCTGGTGTTATGGGTGTGTTGGTTTACAAAGACAGAATGGTCACTAGACTCTCCTTCTTTGACTGAACTATCCCAGAAATGGCAATTAAGAGGAAAAGGATCTTCAGAAGTTTCCTCTTCAGTTTCAAGCTGATCAGATTCATGATCATCATCTGACTCCTGATCGTTTGAGGAATCCAGTAAGGCATAAACAACCCTTATAGTATTGAAAACTTCATCATTAGTTGATATGTCAGGGGGAGTATTTTGCCTAGCATTTGAAGATGTAAATGGCCGGTATGGGGTCTTAAAATTTCCTCTGTTTGAAGTACCCTCCACGTTGTTTCTTTTCAATATCACCACTTCATTTGTAAGAGACTTAATTGCTTGTTGTAATTTCTCTACATCAAAAGCAGGGGCATCTTTTTTATTTGTGTTAATTCTAGAAGTGGTTTCATTGCGTTTACGAAGAGAACCATCAGCCTTTCCATTATTTTTTGGCTTGAACGTCAATGAATTTTTCTCAACCTTTATTGCTTCATCAAAGGTTTCAACTAAAGTGATTTTACCGGCTTGTTTTACAAACATATGTAGGTATTTAGGTAAGGCTGAAGGATAATTCTTGATTATGATGTCTTCTAGAGGTTGGGAGGCCACTGGTATCTTATTTAGAAGAGTAAGAAAATGCTGATTGAAATCCTTTATCCTTTGTTTGCTCTCCATCTTAATCCTAGCCAATTCTAGTGCTAACACAGCAGGAGTTTTATCTTTACCAAACTTGTTCAAGAATGCTTGACTAAAATCACTCTAGATTGTTATGGATCCTTGTGTCAGGGAAAAATACCAAACTGCAGCCTTTCCTTTGAAAGTTAAAGGGAATAGTCGACATACCACATCCTCATCCTGAACATTCATAGTCTGAACAACCAAGATGAACTTGTCAATGTGATTATCAGCTAAGCCCTTATGATCTGGGTCAAACTTAGGTAACGGTTTATTAGGGTGTTTGGGTAAGTTATGTTGTAGTCCAGGTACAGCAATAGCACCACGTCGTAACCATGGTCTATCAGCATTAGGGTTACCCTGATTACGGTCATTCATGTCTGGATCAGGTTCTGAGTCCAATGAAGACTCATTGTTATGGTCACGAGGACTATCTGGTGGTGATTCAGGAGGTGAAGGAGGTAGATCAGATCCACCTGCAGATAACAATCGTTGAGAAGTGTTATGACTAGCTACTCCTCTTAATATATTACTAAGGTGATAATCAGGGGTCCCTACTAATGATTCAAGAGGTTCTTCTCCAACTGAATCAGCAACTGATTCAGTCACTGCCAATGTTTGGAAATTAGTTATGCTTGGTAATCCAAAGTTAATTGGGGGAATCCCTGTTTGGTGAGAATATGCTCTGGTTAAGATTCTACGTGATTCCTCTAAATTTTGACTTATCTGTTCAGGGGAAACTTGTGAGACATTAGGGTCCCTTTCAATGATAGTCCTAACTGTATCTAGGAATGGAGTATTTACAGTTTCAAGTTGTGGTGTAGAGACCGGGGTAGACAATGTTCCAAAACTTATGAGAGAGGAAGTTGGTTCATCACTGGTAGGATTACTATGTGATCGATCAGCCATTAAGCTTTAATATTAGGCCCTCCTTCTAGAGCCATTTGTTGGCCGAGAAATGTAACCTATGGGTTATTATGGCCAACTACTGAAAAACAACCCACACACTCAACTTATCGCAGTCTTGTATGTGTTTGGTATAACCATTTTTCACAGGTTAAAGGCCCTGCTACCTGTAAAATATGCTCTCAATGTAGAGAGTCTCTTGGGATATATATGGTAAGATCTATTTAATCAAATATTCACTCAAATCAACTAAAGATATAATTAAAATAACTAACTAATGCTCATAAATATCTTAAACTAAAACAACAAATAGTAGTAGCTCCTAATCTCTATCTATAATGACCTAAGATGCACTATGACTATCCCAAAAATGGGAGCTGGAATTAATAATCAGATAATAAGTTTCTATTTGAAAATTTGATCTATGATCCTGCAATATTAGGAAAGCCTATTCTCAGCAGATACAAATCTAAATCAACATACAATAAAATAATATTTTATCATAAATCAATTTGAAAATGAAACAAAACTCATAATTAGAATAAATTTAACATAGTATTGAAGCATAAAAGAAATTACACCCAAGTACTAACACTGAAATGAATAAGTTCACCTTACACAGTCAGTACTTTGTATGAAATCATATCATTATCAACTGAAGAAAAGGAACATGAAGAAATTCATTTACTTTTCTGTATGACAATTAATTATTCATACTTCAACACTAAGTACTTTGTTCAAAATCCATTAACAAGAGTTTTCACATATAATATAAATATATATACATATGAAAAGGAAATTCAACACAGGAAAACAATATTAAGACAGCATGATAATAACTGATAGACTTAGCTAATGTCTTCAGTATGTCTATAAAACATAGGAATCCTCAGAAAAAGTTCTAGAGGAACACAAACAAAATAGAATAATATTAAGTGTTGTATTATATTCGTTTATCACAAGTTTCAGGATTCCAACCCCTTGCTTCCGTTCCAAAGTTGCTTATAAAGGAAAATTAAAAGACTACAACCGAATAACTAGAAATCCTATTTCTTAGGAAAGATTCTAATCATATCCAAATAAGGTGTAACGATGACCAGCTTCATAGGCACGTTGTTACAAAATCATCCGGAAAGAAAGATATGCCCAGAGTTTTAACTTACTGGAAAAGTTCCAGCGTTAAACTCTCCCAATCATAATAACACCATATTGGGTAATCGATGCTAACATAAGCTTAAAAATAGGAACGAAGTAATTACTGAGTATCAAATCAGTTGTAAGTCCCTAACATTCTTCATTGAGTAGCCACATACGATCAAAAGACATGAAGGCAAACCAGCATCTAGTTTCATCCCTATGGTTTCTTTGACACCTGTAGATATTAACAAAATGTTGTTTTAGCAAAATTTAATGATGATAAATTAAGCATGAGTGAGATATCTGTAGAATTTTAATTCTATAGAAATCTCAATTTAATCATTTAGACCATGAATTGAACCGAAATTGATGAACCCAAAACATCACTAACCTGTAAGAATGTATCCAAAACCCTCTATAGGAATAATGTAAGATACAAAAGAAAAAATTTAGAAGTCACCAAAAAACAAAGTATCAGGTTTTTAAGGCCAGCTCAACTGAGAATCGGATGGGTACACTTCTCCTAGCTTCGTTTAATTTATCCCTGAACCTGACAGCCATGGTCCTGTTAATTCTATTCTGTCTTTTCAATCTTTGATATTTAAAAAAAATCCTTTTCATCATTTCTTTGCATTTTAAATTTTTCCCTCTTAACACATCCCATTTCTCAACCCAGGTGATCAATTCAGCTTTTAAAGCTTCAATTTCTTCCAGGGCGATTGTTTGAATAACTTGTGCTTCTTTTAAATATGTTTGTCGGGAAGAAATCAATTGATCATGAGGATTTGGATCAGTTTGGTCTTTTGACTCTCTTTTCAAGTTTACTTGGGCTTCTTCAGTTAAGTGAGTCTTTCTGTCAATTTCTTAGCTACCCTCATGATTTACTTGTTGACTGTCAACCACCTTGTTTGCAGAGATAGAGACGTATTTAAGATCTAACATAGATGGGCCTATGGGATTTGGATTCGGTCGAATATTTGAAGAATCACTCATCTCAACAACTGAGACATCCCCAATGCTCAAATTCCTTCTGGCAAGCAGAGCAGCTGTCATACTGCATGTGGTTCTTCGTATAGCCGGTTTGCTCATAGCACTGCTAGTCTGATTTTCAGCCTTTGTTTGCTTCGTATTAACTTGTGTATGAGAAGAACTCTTGTCTCGACAGGTTAAAGGAGTTGAGGGTTTCCTTCCTCGACCTTTAAAATTATTCATAGGAGCTTCAACACTAGTTTCCACCTCAATTTTCACATCATCCAGACTTAGGGTTTGATCAGGCTGAAACCCTTCATCCCCCAAATCATCTTGAGAACCAGAGTCCTCCACTTCAAGCTCGGCCTCTTCATTGTTTACCTACCTACGTTGAACCCTAGGCCTCTGTTTGGGCCATTCCTCATTAACCCCAAACCCATTTCTCACAAGGAAAGAATCTCACTGACCTAGTTCTTCCAGCTGACTGGACACAAGAATTTTAATTAATCCATGCTGGAATAAACTTCTATTTTTGTCTCCAACATTATACTGGTAAGTAGACTCCATTTTATGCAAACTGTTGAACAATAAAAAGGGCATATTAACAGGGTAACCCTTAAATATCAACAATAGTCGAAGGTGATAAAATTGCATCTGAGATAGCCTACCCTCACAAGTTACATACCTGATAACTAGCTCCAGAAGAGCCCTCCACTTTTTCATTAATAACCGGGATGGGAAGCCGGATTTGAACTTAGTTTGCTGATGAGCAAGGGTAAGAAACCCTTTCCACTGGTCATTCTTAATATGTTTTCCTTTATACCACTTATCATCAGTCTGTGGCAAGCAAATAGCTTGAGAAATGAACTTATCAAACAACTTAATCTCAACGTCTCCCACCTGTGCACGAACCCCATCAAAAGACTCTGTGAATGCCTTAGAAACTGCCATATTAAAACCAGAAAATTTCTGAAGGAACTTCAACCATCCATACCTCGACACGATCTCTCGACAGTCGGGAGCAACATACAGGTATTTGTCACCAATAATTTTGAATCTAGACACTGGAGCCATGGCAGCAGATACACAAACCTCTAGGGTTTTTGAAACATATATTACAAGATGCAATCGTTTCATCAACAGTATAGGCATTACTAGCAATACTCTGAAATACCCTATTTTATTAAAACCCTGAAAACCTTCCTGTAAATCCATCATATCGTGAATTGGCTGAGACAAGAGGTTTCGAAGACAACTTACCAAAGCATAATGAGCGGTAGGATAGTCACACAGGAGAGTTATGGTAAGTTATGTTTGCATGATTCCAGATTGACAGATATCAACCATAGAATGGCACGACTACCAAAACCTTAACTCCACCATTACTCTATCATTCATTTTGATTTCAGAACGTGGTAGTAATGGAGGTTGATTCATCATTTTTTAACACATGACTCAATACTTTCCAAAACCTTAATTCTTCATTTAACGAATTCAATCACAAAAATATAATCACCTTAGCATAAAATTAATATCTTAGGGTAAGGGTCAAAATTGATCAAAGAATAGTTTGATAATGTGACCAAACCAATGTCAAAAACTTAGAAAGTGTCTTTAGACCTTCATTACAAACTCTAATATCAACCTATTTCAAAAATATGAATTTGAAATAAGTGATGAGCATATAGTATAGTAGGGTTCATGAAGATTCACATTAAATTCACCTTAAAACTTTTGACAACTAAGATAAGATAAATGATTCAGAAGTGATGAAGCTTTACCAAATTTTCCACATGAATTAGAAATAATAGTTATCACATCATGCAGTACATAGTTTCAATTAATAACTAATATATTCATTTGATTTTAATCAAACATGAGTGATGAGTGGAAAAATAGGAGATATTAATCTTCTGTAATTATAATCCTTCTGATGATTGACATAAATGAAGAATTAAGATCATAAGAGTTGAATTTTTGCTGCTACTAATGTTCAACCAGTCGGAATGGATTAATCAAGTAAGTTTATGTCAGGAGTGCCTTAAAAATCAAAGATTCTTAGGGCACTCCTAAGATATCAATGATGAGTTTTCTTATCAAGACAAAAGAATCAATATTGCTTGAACATTATCAAACTTCAAATTATTTGTGTTTAAAAAAATGCTCCGAAGGGTGTTGCCTGCCAACAAATTGAAATTTGATTATTCCATTGGGCATACTTTTATCGATCTAATTATATTTATTAATGTATATTAGTATCATTATTAGGTTTTGAGCACAAGGTGTGGGTCTCAAATCCTTGGACATGATTGATGGAGGAAACCTCTACCTTGGTCCCTAAAATAAGCTTTTAGGAATCTATGACAAAAAATTATGGGAATCATGCATGTATTTGTGAGTAATCTTAGCATCTATGTGTTGAAATTAATGTCATTAGAAGGTTTTGATCACTAGTGATAAGTCTATTGGTCTTTGACATATTTAAGATAAGAAACTTAAGCCTTGGGGAAAAATGAAGCTTCTATACATAGTTAGGGATAATAATGATGTTTTTCAGCCAACACAAATGGATTTTTGAGAGGATTAGTATGGAATTATATTAGGGATTTAGGGGAAAATAAAAGGAAATAAAACTAGGTATAAGTCTCTAGGAAATAGACATGACTAAGGGAGAAAACCTAGGACTCAGACAATAGACAAACCCTCTAGACATATAAGATTAATAATTATACATCTAACCACCACATAAGACCTCTTAAGAGTATCATTGGCATAATATTTGGAGTACATCAATGTCACTAAAAGGTTTTATGCACTATATATGGGTGTCAAGGCCCTCAACATGTTTGAAGGAGGAAACCTAGGCCTTGTTCCCCTAATAAAACATTTTGGGCATCAAAGGACAAAAGAAACACCTTGAACCACTACACTTGACCTATTGGAGGTATTCTTTACCTCTAAGTGAGCACAGAAATGCTATTATAAGGTTTTTTCTAGCATGTATGGCCATTAGGTTTTTGTATCATGTCATAAGAGGAAACACATGGGCCTTAGGCACTTAGGGAAGATTTGAAACACACCCAGGAACTTCTAACTCTATCTTTGGAATCTAAGTGTTGATGTAAGTGACACTAGATATGGGTAATATAACCTTGGACATAGTTGTGGGAGGAATCATAAAGTATCTAGGAATTAAAGGAAGGTTTTAGTAATCTCAAGATAAGATTCATTTATCAAACTATCACATAGGAGATCATGTACTATATATGGGTCATTATCCTTAACGGAGGATATATTTTGCAATATATTGTTTTTCGCACTAGGGATGGGTCTTGGACAATTGTTGGGTAATAAATTTATTGAATTATACCCTAACATAATATTATTGAGGTAATGGTAAATGATTAAGTTTATGAACCATAACATACACCCATTAAAGCGTATATTTGGCATAAAAGTTGGATATGTAAATAATAAAAATATTTTGCATAGCAGGATGGGTCTCAAGGCCTTGAATAGAGTCATGGGAGGAAATCAAGAGCATTGTGTAGGTGTCAAATGGCCTTGGGAATGACATTTTAAAGAACAATGCCATTTATTTGTCCCTAAATATACCATTGAGGCATCCAAATCCATGAACAATGCCTCAAAGAACCATGCATTATTTTGCATTGGTATCCCTTGTGCTATGTATCTAAGTCTTGTGTGGTTAGGACCTTGTACATAATAAATGGATCACACCCCAGTCTGAGGCCCTAAAGGAATATTCTATCTATCCAAGGATAAGATCTTGGTGAATGATGGCTTAGGGAGGAAGGTCATTCCTTTTTCCCTAAAGAAAACCATTGATGCATCTAGATCCATGAATAATGCCTCGAAGCACCATGCATGACCTCACAAGAATATCCATGTCACTATGTATCTATGTCTCGGGGAATTTAGAACTTAGACATGTTCAGGGAAGGAGACTTAATCCTCTAGACCTAAATAAATCTTCTATCCATCCAAGGCTAAGTATATTCCCTCCACCAACCACACATGGCCTCGTGAGGGTAATATTTCCCTATTATTGAGCACATTAGTTCCATTAGGTGTTTTTTAGCATTATGTACATGTGTCTCACATCCTTGGGATTGATTCTCAAAGGAATAAGATCATTCCTTTGTCCTTAAATAAGCCATTGAGGCATATAGAGAAATAAAATATTCCTCAAGTCACTTGCATGACTTTGCAAGGGTATCCATGGTTCTCTATATCTATATCTTAAGGCCTTAAGGCTTTAGAGAGGGTCAATAGAGGAGATATGATCCTTGGGCACTAAAGAAAGGTTCTAGCCATTCAAAGCTAATAAGGATGTCTCCACCAACTAGACTTGGCCTCATAAGGGTATCATTGGCATATTGTTGAGGATGTCAATACCATTATGTGCTTTTAATAAATATGCAAGTGGTTGGTTGGACAGATTGTTGTGTTGAATTTTGATTTTTTTAAGGTACTCAAATTTAGATAACGTTCATGTCAAATGAAAATGCAAGTCAAAATGATTTTAAAACAAATTTTTAAAGTGTTTAACTTTTATTATAATTGGGTTTACAATAATTTTATAATGGTTTAGTTGTTTTTTTAAGCTAGTAACTAAGGAATTTTGAATTTGTACATTCTGAACCAGTAACATTAAGCAAAAAATACCTTAAATATTTAACTAAATTCACCATCTATTATAGGCTCTATGTACAATTGTTTTTGCTTTAAACTTTCGATTTTATTTTTCTATTATTAATGTTTCTAAAGGATTCTTTTTACTTTAAACCAGCATTTTATTTTTCTATTATTAATGTTTCCAAAGGATTTTTACATATTAATACTAAGAATAAGCTTAATTTTTTGTTCAAGTGGGTTACAACCAAGCCATGAAGACAAAGGCTTCTTTGACACATGAAACCACAAGCTCAGACTTAACTAGTTAAATGGAAAGCTTTGCAACAAGCGTAAAATAAGGGAAGGGTAACGTACAAACCTACATTTGTGGAGGTTCTATGGATGAGAAGGATCCTTAGCTTGCACTACTGGGGATCGATTGGGTTTATAAAAATGTTATTTTGAATCTAAAAGGGTGTTCAAAATTGATAATAACATGTATAGGTTCCAATGTGAATCCAAAAGGGTGTTCAAAATTGCTAATAACATGTATAGGTGGGTGCTCACACGAAATTGGTTCCACTTTTTAATGCCACTTAACAAATTGGAAACACACTTCCAAAGTGTAAATCGAGAACGCATGTGTGTTATTGATGGTATGTTCGGAATAACCGAAACCCAAACACAAGGCTAATATTAGTAAGGAAGTATCGCATATGCGTTCTATAAAAGTTAAATATCGCAAGTGCGATTAATTGCATATGCGATATGGAAAACAAAAAAAAAACAAAATAGAGGCCACGGGCATCATTTCTCATTTGCACAGTGACGTTTCGGGAGAGCGATAAAACGCACAAGCGATTTTATTTTCAGCATTTGGAGGTCAATTTGGAGGTGTCTGTGGAGGTGGCTTGGCTCCAATGGCAGGTAACTACTCATATCTATTTCAAATTGTTTTCAATTCTTTATTGTTTTTGTTAATTTCATAGTTTTTATAATTGTTTAAAACAAATTTATAAAAAAAAATGAATTAAATCAAATAATGATAAATTAAAAGAATTTGTATTTTGTTGTTTAAATATTAATAGATAACAGAAATGAGCAAGATAATGTGGAAAGTGAACCCACTAATAACCAAGAACCTCACCCAAACATGAACCCAAACCCAAACCTGAAGGGGGAAGAAGACTGAAACTCATAGATTCTGGCATGTTTGGCGTCATTGAGGTGCCTTAGCTCATCTATTAGAGGGGGGGATAATTTGAGACAATATTTAGCCGATGCATTAGACACAATAACAAACACAATTTCCAATGCACAAGGAGCTCTGTATAACATTAGCTCGTACAGATAATCCAGGAGGGAATACTACTGCGATGTTTTGAGTTATAAAGACATCAAAGACCTAAAGATTACAAAATATGAATTATTTTCATTACTCCGGGACCCTAGCACCGGATTGGTTCCACCCACCAGTCGAGCACACATTTCCATAGACTGGTGCGTGGAACCAAATATAAAGGGAAATTGGATGGATCGTTTGTATATGGTCTTCGATGAAGACCCTCATGGGAATAGGGACATCCCATTTTGTTTCCTTAGGAAGTTGTATGCAGAATTCATCCTAGGGAAACATGTTAACTATTTCGATATCTTAGGCTTCCAGGGTGTTGGTCATGGGATGCCCCATGATAGGGAAGGGGCCAAGATGGATCCTAACCATGTGCCATGCCCTCCACGCACACCAAAACCCCCTCAACTATATCCTCATGCGGGTCTTATGATTGCGGATACACATGAGGCCTTATTTGACTTGGCAGATACATTGCTTCAGCATGGGACTGATGTCCAAGGCAATGTAGGCCAAGGGGTTTGCACTTCTAAGGCCAACCCATCACACAGTAAGGATCAATCTACAGATCAAACAAGAGATGCAGACCATTCAGAGTGTCATGTTACTCCACACCCTTGCACATTATGTGGAGGCATATGCTATGGCCCTGCTTCAGACTTTTGAGATGATGGATTACTTCGATTTGTAAGTAAAACTCATTATTTTCATATTATATTTTGTTTCATATCACAATTTTCAATTGCTTCGCAATTTATTTCTATTTAATTATCTAACAAATTATGTGAACAAATATACAGCTGGTGTCCCATGGAACACCAGATTTGCATAGTCCGCCAATTAATGTTGAGAACATTGATTCTGCTGTCAATATTGCATATGGGTTTGGTTCTTCACCATTAGCGATAAGAACTATAGTTGTTAATTTGTCAACTTTACTTACATATTTATAGTAAAGATTGTAACATTCAATACATCCTAATTTTGATACAATATGTTTTATGCAGGGTGATCAGGATGAGTACACTGAATCCCAGCCTAGTCCCTCTCATGCAGAAGTAGATTCCCAGACACAGGTATTATTTTAAATATGCTTTTAATTATGTTTCGCTTTATTTGGAAAAATCATTTTTCGTCCATCATGTACATGTATCGTTTTCTTTATATTATCTGACATTGACATATGTTACATTATGCAGGAATCCATTGAGACATTGGTGCTTGAAGAGCACCAAAGCGAGGTTGTTGCTGACCCACCTCTTCCCCCCCGCCAGGTACATGTATGTTTCTCTTTCTTTGAAAACATCATTTTCCGTCCATGTAGTATATATGTCTATGATTCTTTTTATTATCTGAATTTGACATATGTTATTTTATGCAAGCTTCTATTGAGGTACTGGTGCTTGAAGAGCACCAGATTAATGACCCACCTATGACGAGCCAGCATGTATGTTTATGTATCACTTTTTTTTAATTGTGATTTTAACAATTCAACATGTACTTTTTTAATTTTTTGAAATTGTCTAATTGTATCTTTATCCTTTTGTATGTAGGAACGTGAGTTTGATGAATATGTCCAAAAAGCGAGCTTCTTCTCTAGTACAAGTAGAATTCCTTTTCTCTCATTGCTAGTTAATCGATCCACTGGTTACACACCTACTCATGTCCCCCAGGTATATTTATACATTGCAACTCTTACTTATATTGCTTTTTGTACATGCAAGTATCTTTTTCCTTGTTGCCCCCATTGATATGTCTCTTTTTCTTTGTATTATATGACATTGATATATTTGTTACTTTATGCAGGAATATATTGAGACATTGGTGCTTGAACAGCACCAAATCATGGTTGTTGTCGACCCACCTCTAACGAGCCAGGAGGTAAGGTTATGTATCGCTTTCTTTGTACATTTATGTATGGCTTTCTCTGATTTGGTGCTTTCTCTTTGTAATTTTTTGTACGTTTATGTATCACTTTGACATATGTTACTTTATGCAGGAATCTATTGAAATAGTGGTGCTTGAAGAGCACCAAAGCAAGGTTGTGGTCGACCCATCTCTTCCCCCCCGCCAGGTACATGTATGTTTCGCTTTCTTTGGAGACATCATTTTCTGTCCATGTAGTATATATGTCTCTGGTTCTTTTTATTATCTGAAATTGACATATATGTTACTTTATGCAGGATTCTAGTGAGGCACCAGTGCTTGAAGAGCACCAAATTGGTGACCCGCCTCTGAGGAGCCAGTAGGTATGTTTATGTATCGCTTTCTTTGTACGTTTTTGTATCGCTTTCTCTGATTTGGTGCTTGAAGAGACCCAAATTGATGACCCACCTCTTCCCCCCAATGTACATGAATATTTGTTGACATTGGCATATATATTTTCTTATGCAACTTGATAGTGAGCAAGTGGTGCTTGAAGAGCACCCAGTCAGGGTCGTTGCTAGTGAGGCACCATGACCCACCATTACTTACTCACGTACATTAAGTAAAAATGTTATATTGGTTTGGAATTTGAACAAATGTACATAGAATTTTTATAGGTTGGTAAACTAACTTACAAAATTTTCTTTTTCTGCAGTCTCCACTGATGCGACCTATCCCTCTTGTTTAGCGATGGGGATCACCAATGAGTAGTCGGAAAAGAAAGCTATACTTCTCCAAAGACATTGGCAGTGGCAGCAAAAGGGGGGATAACTAGAATAAATGTATAGGGGAGATAAATAGATGTAAATTTTTGTTTTTATACACACAGATGTACATTTTGATCCACTATTTTGTATTATGGCCATGTGGCATGCCAATTTTTGTAACATTATTTCTATACATATATAATATAAAGCAAGGTTCAAATTTATACATATATGGTTGACTTGATCTTGGAACATGATATGGTTGACTTTATCTTGGAACATGATATGTTTGGTTCACCTATGTGATATAATGATATGTGTGGTTCACATGTGTGCTAAATTATGAATTTCCAATACTTAAAGGAAGAATTTGTGACTCATCAACTTTTAACATTATGGATATCCTCAACTTTTTAACATCATAACCATACCATACACTACCTAAATTACATACACTAACATCATAACACTAAGTCATGCATGCATGTGTAATATACCATATCATACTCTACAATACCCTATGATACTAACATCATACCATACTAACATACAATAACATACCATACAATACCCTATGATACTAACATCATACCATACTAACATACAATAACATACCATAACATAACATACTAACATCATACCATACTAACATACCATACCATTGTAATATACCATACCATACCCTATAATACTAACATCATACCCTACAAACCCTACTTGGTTTTCAATATGTACATACATCCATGTGTTTCTAGTTCCATCTCATAACTTGTAAAGAGGTCACTAAACCATAGTTCCATGTCATAACTTGTCAACCCTAGTGATAGCATGCAAATTGGTGTTCATGAAACCCTAGTTGGTTTCCAGTTTGTACATGTCCATGTGTTGCTAGTTCCATCTCTTAACTTGTAAAGAGCTCACTAAACCCTAGTTACATGTCATAACTTGTCAACCCTAGTGATAGCATTCAAATTTGTGTTCATGAAATCCTAGTTGGTTTCCAATTTGTACATGTCCATGTGTTTCTAGTTCCATCTCATAACTTGTAAATTTCTCATTAAACCCTAGTTCCATGTCATAACTTGGAAACCCTAGTGATAGCATGCAAAGTGGTGTTCATGAAACCCTAGTTGGTTTCGAATTTGTACATGTCCATGTGTTTCTAGTTCCATCTCATAACATGTAAATTGCTCATTAAACCCTAGTTCCATGTCATAACTTGTCAACCCTAGTGATAGCATGCAAATTGGTGTTCATGAAACCCTAGTTGGTTTCCAATTTGTATATGTCCATGTGTTTCTAGTTTTGTCTCATAACTTGTAAAGAGATCACTAAACCCTAGTTCCATGTCATAACTTGTCAACCCTAGTGATAGCATGCAAAGTGGTGTTCATGAAACCCTAGTTGGTTTCCAATTTGTACATGTCCATC
>LPNX010751906.1:210172-236758 GCA_001517045.1 Pseudotsuga menziesii | reverse complement strand
TTCCCTCTCTTAACTTGTAAATTGCTCACTAAACCCTAGTTCCATCTCATTATTTGTCAACCCTAGTGATAGCATGCAAATTGGTGTTCATGAAATCCTATTTGGTTTCCAATTTGTACATGTCCATGTGTTTCTAGTTCCATCTCATAACTTGTAAATTGCTCACTAAACCATAGTTCCATGTCATAAATTGTCAACCCTAGTGATAGCATGCAAATTGGTGTTCATGAAACCCTAGTTGGTTTCCAGTTTGTACATGTCCATGTGTTTCTAGTTCCATCTCATTATTTGTCAACCCTAGTGATAGCATGCAAATTGGTGTTCATGAAACCCTAGTTGGTTTCCAGTTTGTACATGTCCATGTGTTTCTAGTTCTGTCTCATAACTTGTAAGTTGCTCACTAAACCCTAGTTCCATCTCATCATTTGTCAACCCTAATGATAGCATGCAAATTGGTGTTCATGAAATCCTAGTTGGTTTCCAATTTGTACATATCCATGTGTTTCTAGTTCTGTCTCATAACTTGTAAATTGCTCACTAAACCCTAGTTCCATGTCATAACTTGTCAACCCTAGTGATAGCATGAAAATTGGTGTTCACGAAAGCCTAGTTGGTTTACAATTTGTACATGTTCATGTGTTTCTAGTTCCATCTCATAACTTGTAAAGAGCTCACTAAACTCTAGTGCCATGTCATAACTTGTAAACCCTAGTGATTGCATGCAAAGTGGTGTTCATGAAACCCTAGTTGGTTTCCAATTTGTACATGGCAATGTAATTAAATGTATGTTAAACTAAAAACATAAAAAAATGTAAATTTCAACAACTCGAGAGCATGTTATTTTCCGAATACTATTTGATGGTGTCTAAAGACACCATTCTTGGTGCCTCCAATGTGCCATAGATGGTGTTTGTATCCTAGGCACACAAAAGGCTAGACATTAGTAACATCATAAGAAAAAAAAAGACCCCAATGAAAATGTGCAAACATGAGTTATAGATAACTCACCCAAGGTTGTACGATCGTGTTTATAATGTCTAGTATCCTTTGAATAATATTATGTCTGTGACTGGTATCGGTCAATCACAAGTTTATTGCATTGGGAATAAACTAAGGATAAATAATTGAAATTTTGCTTCAGAATTCACTTTAAAGGTTAAATAATGCACCTTACAATGGACTCATACGAGTAGGCCATCTGGATCATCTCTGGTGCTGATGGTGTCCATTAATCTTTCATGCTCTATATGAGGTAGAAAGTATCATACATGTGACCTATTTTTGTGACCAAGTGTGCGCAGCTTGATGTTTATACCAACTACTAGGTTGGTGAAGCGGTATACAATAGTTCCTGGTCTATAATCATGATATACATACCCACCCTTCCTTTTCTGTTGTGCTGCAAGTGTCAAGTACTCCCCTTTTATAACCATTGAGCCAGTTGGGAATTCAATATTTTCATCATCTTTACCAGGTTCGAGAATGGTTTGCTTCCCCTCTAAGCAACATGCCAACCAATAGTCAAAACCCCATTCATTATTTTTTGGGGCAACCACTGGATATATCTGACCTGTTAAAGGAAATAGGTCGAGTTAACAATACATTTTTTAAATAAGGTCTTGCATTTCTAATTTCTACATAAATTAAATTCTACATAGGTCGAGTAAACAATACATAAATGCGTTTTCTAATTTAGGTACTACTCATGTACCTACTTCTATGAGATCCAATATGTGATCATAGTTTGTAGAAATATGTGTCTGATCATCTTCCAAATGGTCTATTTCATTAACCCCGTTGAAATTTGTGCCAAGTGTCACTCAATCCCATGTAACAATGGTATCTGTATACTCACAATAATCGCATTCATCGATGCTGCAGGAATTGCAAAAGCAAGCCTTCAATCTTGTCCAAATTTGTAGGGTCGAGTTGTCTAAGCTTCTAATTGAATGAAAATATCAAGTTCCATGCACTGTGTTCACCCGAGGTGTTTGGGATAGGTCCACAGTTTTCACCTCCCAAAATATTCTTCGCACTATGTGTTTCCTTGTTGCTTGTTCTCCCATGAAAGATGCACACCATTTCACTATAGATGCAGCGTCTCAAAGGTGAGCACCTATAAACATCATCTCTTCCCTTTGAAGGGCAATTTTAATGCATTCACCAACACCATCATGCTCTCCTTTTCCATGACTAGTTTCAAAGTAGTTCCATACATGTGGCACCTTGTATTTTATGTGCAACAAACACAGCCATTCAAATACATGTGCATTCTTGAACTTTCCAGCACAACCATCTGACAAAATGAAATGATGATAAAATGGTATATCCATAGCTATCACATGATCATAAAATAATTTAAACAAATGTTACACGTAATGGATTTCATGGGTCTGTTCATCACTTATGTAGAAGTGACTTTCTTTCAGTATCACACGTTTCTCTTCATTGTTATCTGGCCCATGTCGATACATGATATGCACCATTATGCTCACCTACTCTGAGTGATAGTAATGAATTTGTATTTCATTTTGTGGTTGTAGGGTGTAATTTTCCGCAAAGTCAACCATTGATAGTATTGTTCTAAGAGGGAAGGTGTCCCAACCTATTATGAATTGCTCATATTGCCACTGTTCCATATCGACATGTTGAATGTAATGTTGGATCTTTCCATGAAACTCTGAAATAAAATCACATACTTGCACCTGGTGTAAAAAAATAAACAGTGTTATAAAACCACATAAAAAAATGTGTACATGAATATTAATATGTAAATATTCAACAATTTACCTGTGAAGTCACCAATTTAATCTTCTTGCTTTCTTTCCCATCATGTAGATGATATGTCTCATACTAATAGTTCTGCTTCTGGACAATTGCATTCCCAAATGCTTGATCTTCACTTTCATGGATGCAATCAGACCATAATGATATCCCACCACAATTGTTGCAAGAACCGTCTATACATTGTTTTAGGCAATGTGTCTACCCATCTTGCGTCGGACACATTATGCTATGGATGAAATCTCTGGATGACATTGGTAGTACTGTACTTGAGCATTCCTGCACATGGTTAGGATGCAAAAAATGACGTATATGTGCAAATGTATGGTAATATAGGTCAAACTCTATGTAGTATCTACAACAACAAGTGTTCTGAATGGTATTGATTCTAACATACCAAGGCTTTCTTTTTTCAAAATATCTTTTCCCAAGCCTTAGCTCTACGTGGGAAACTTTAAACATCTTGAACAGTTGAGTTTGTGACATGTCAAGATAATGTTTAATATGAGGTTTATTGTTTCTCTAACCCCTACATTGTTTTAACACATCCGTCGTGTTAGAATAAGGCCTAGTGTTATCATGCCAAAACATGTGCACTAGGCCCTTCACTGCTTTGACTAACTTCATGTCTCTGTGGGGAAACCTACCACTAAATGCCCATAATGTTTCCATTTGTCCCTCTACATCAAGGTTGTCTCTTTTTACTAAATATTTTTTAAGTGTCTTTGGATGTAAAGGCACAATTTGTGATGTGCATTTAAGTAAACGACGGTGTCTTGTGGATCTACATACAATTGATTCAACCAATACATGATGAGCCACATTACAGTCCTGTGAATGAGTTTTTTTACCAATTGATGTGAATGCAACAGCAAGAGATTTAACAATGTGATTACTTGACTCGATATTCTTCATTGTTCTTATGCCTAAATTTCTTCTAACAGTTGCCATATTTCTAGATTTAAGCAAAGCTAAAAACAATAGGCATTTACCGTCTTTGGATTTGTTATCAAAATATTGTTTCATTATTTGAGAACAATGATGAAGGATAGTGTGTTTAGCCACCTTACCTTCCATGGAAGTCAATTCTCTCTTGTCCACTTGTATGCGTTTAGGAGTTCTCTTTCGTTTTGATGCAAAATTTCTTGCCGTTTGAAATGCTAGAGTGACGTTTACATCCACTACAGGCTGGCAACTTCGATTAGGAGATTGAACCACTGGCCATGGTTATTGCTGAGTCACATTTGCATTGGGAGTAACATAATTATTGAACTCTTCACAAGATTGTCCGTTTACTAATGGATCAATAATATCAACTTCCGTATAACCAGCTTCCTTTAATGTTGCATTATCTTCGTTATCCTTTACGTCAGGTATCTGTTGAGGGGGAATGGGAACTATATGCTCATGTAATGAATGCCAATGATTTCTTGAATCTTCCCTCTTTTTTACTTTATTATTTTCATCTTCTTCCAGTGTAAGCACCTTCCTTGCTGACTTTTGACCTCTATTACATACATTCCCCATTGAAATCAACCCAAACTTGTACAAAACTATGGAATTATGTAAGTAATAATTAAATTGCACATTGAATAGTTCTCTGTTCGTGGGTTCAGAAGAATTATGTCTTTTGCTATAGTAAACTTGGCCCATAGCATGCAACCCAACATTTTTTATATAACACATATTGCATATGCGATATAACGCACCTCCATTTTATCGCATATGCGATATTGATACAATGCTTTTTAATTAACGTGCATTTTTTTTACATGATCTCCAAAATGCATATACGATTTAGTGCTCACTAAATATGCAACTTGACTGATCTATGCTTATCAAATATTAAAATATTAAATATCAAATGCATATCAAACTTGGACTAAAATATGTTAAACTTCTATAACCTCACAATGGATCGCATACCAATGGCTAAGACCTCCAAACCTATCCTCGGACCATGGTAGTCTCTAAGATGATGATGATCACGAATAGTATGACTATGACGACAATGATTATGATGATGATTATGAGGATGATGATGACTATTATGGTGATTATAATGATGATGATGATGATGATGATGATAATTATGATGATGAGGATGATGACTATGATGATGAGGATCATGAGGAGGAGGAGGAGGAGGAGGAGGATGACTATGATGATGAGGATGAGGAAGAGGGTGGTGGTGATGATGATGATGATGATAAGGATTTTGATGATGATAATTATGATGATGATGATGATGAACAATGATGATGATGATGATGATGATGGACAATGATGGTGATGATGAGGAGGAGAAGGATGACTAAGATGATGAGGAGGAGGATGAGGGTGATGATGAGGAGAAGGAGGAGGAGGAGGAGGATGATGATGATGATGATGATGATGATGGCGATGATGACGATGATGATGATGATGATGGCGATGACAATGACGATGATGATGAGGAGGAGGAGGAGGAGGAGGACGATGAGGATGATGATGATGACGACGATGCCGAGGAACAATGATGAGGATGGTAATGACGATGTCGATGATGATGATGAGGATGGTGATGATGAGGATGGTGATGACGATGAGGATGATGATGGTGGTGATGATGATGATGATGATGATGAAAAATGATGGCAGTGATGATGCTGAAAAATGATGGTGATGATGAGGAGGATGATGATGACTATGATGATGATGATGATGAGGATGAGGGTGATGATGATGATGATGATGACCATGATGATGATGATGATGAGGATGAGGGTGGTGATGGTTGATGATGATGATGATGATGATGATGATGATGAGGACTATGATGGTGATGATGATGAGGACTATGATGATGATGATGATGATGATGATGAGGATGATGAGGATGATGATGGTGTTGATGATGATGATGAGGATGATGATGATGATGAACAATGATGGTGGTGATGATGATGAAAATTGATGGTGATGATGCAGAGGAGGAGGATGATGACTATGATGATGATGATGAGGATGAGGGTGATGATGATGATGATGATGAGCATGAGGGTGATGATGATGAGGAGGATGAGGATGAGGATGATGAGGATGATGATGGTGATAATGATGATGATGATGAGGATGGTGAGGATGGTGGTGGTGATGATGATGATGATGATGATGATGATGATGATGAACAATGATAGTGATGAGGAGGAGGAGAAGGAGGATGACCATGATGATGATGATGAGGATGAGGGCGATGATGATGATGAGGAGGATGATGACTATGATGATGATGAGGAGGATGAGGGTGATGATGAGGAGGAGGAGGAAGACGAGGAGGACGAGGAGGATGAGGAGGATGACGATGATGATGATGATGAAAAATGATGGTGATGATGATGACAATGATGTTGAGGATGACGGTGATGGTAATGAGGATGAGGATGATGATGATGATGATGATGATGATAATGAAGATGATGACAATTATGAACAATGATGGTGATGATGATGATTATGAGGATGAGAATGAGGATGATGATGATGACGACGATGATGAGGAACAATGATGATGATGATGATAGGTTTAGTTGAAACTTTGCTTTGATTTTATTTTCAAGCATTTGCAATGGAATGGTGATGATGAGGAGGAGGAGGATGACAATGATTATGATGAGGATGATGACTATGATGATGATGATGATGATGATCGTGATGACGATGATGATGATCACGATGATGATGATGACTATGGCTATGATGATGATTATGATGATGATGATGATGATAGTAATGAGATTTCTCCCACTTACTATAAATACTAATTACTAAATCTTGAAAACCATCAAAACCTTTAATACACATATAAACACTCATTACACTAATGGCCACACACTTGTTTGAATATTCCTTGTACCAGATGATCTGTTCTATTCTATGGACCGTACATTTGTAGACATCGATGAACAATCGTCCACCCTTCATATCTCTCTCGTCCCCCCCTCATATATCTCCCATAACCATCCCTCCCTTCATCCCCCCCATATATGTCCCCTACCCATTCCTCCCTCCCATGATTCCCTCTACACCTTCCTCTCCCTCCTTTAACTCCCCCCCCCCACCCCTCTTAACCAATGTAATGTTGGGCCATGAGCCACTCCATAGACTATCTGGATGGAATATTGGGAGTCTAAATGGTATTATAATGGGATAAGGATGCCATTACTCTTTTTTACTCTCATACCAAATTAGTTAAGCAAAAACGCATATGCATTATAGCTTATTCATATCGCATATGTGATATGAATAAGCTATAACACATATATGTTATAACGCATATGAGTTTTTTTAAAATTTAAAAAATCAGCAGGAATAAGGTTTGGAATTATGTTTGGAAATAGCTTCGGACTACTGAACCTATTAACTAGGACAAATAAACCAGGGCTATTACTTGTCTTTTAGAACTCTACCAATATGCTCAGTTTCGATGGCGTGTTTTGCTATGACAGACACAATATTTTTTTATGAAAATTTAGGATATTGTAGAGTACGATCTTACGATTATGAACATGTAATTTTTTCCTTCAAAACTATGTTTTATTTATTTATTATTATTTTTCTAAATGACACACATCAGCTTTCGAAAATAGATACAACTATTGTTTTTTATATAACTTTTGATTTCCATCACCATTTCCAAAGAAAACTATATGGTGCACTAGACGAGAGAAAGCTCTACGATCTTATATATACAAATCAAGGATTTCATTAATTTTTCCCCTAAAGTGTTGCACCCGCACATAACATTTTCATTTCAAGCTTTTGTGACTTCAATAATTAATAATAAAAATAATAATTCATGAAAAATTATGAATAAATAGTGTTGTACTAGGCCCATATGTCCTTTATATGTCTGCAATATTTTCTCCCAAACTGACATCATTTATCTCATATATTGCTGCACCTGCACAAACATATATGTTAAGATGTGCTGAAAATTTGAAAACCCAATTTCATGGAAACTAATTTTATAATCATTTACACACATTTGTCTGCATAAATGCTATATATTATGAAATCTGATTCAATTACCTATCTTTTGTATTTTTACTTCATCTTCAAATAAGTTAGGGAAGTACCCCTAATTGTCGCCTAAAGTTAGAGTTTCCAGGTTTTTCCAGTATTATGTGGCATCTAAAGTGTCTTTAAAGGAGTCCATGATTGTACATCAGCCTAGGTGCCAAAATGAATCTTTACCATTCTAATTAGAAGACTCAAAAATTCATAACATGTATAGATAGCAATATGGATTTCCAAAAAAAATATCATTTCATAAATTCAAACATTTTTTTTTGCAATAAATGTGGTTATTCAATATAACTATTATATTACTTATTATCCATTTTTTTTTATTATCAATTTTGTAGTTATTTTTCTTTTATTTTGACTTGTAATGATGCAAATTTCTTAATTTTTTTTAATTAAAACAATACTTATAAATTTTAATGTATCGCTTTCATCTAAAACACATACATAATCATGATCATGATCATCTAAATAACATTTCTCTTATTTTGACTTCTTGATATATTACATTTTTCCTTAGTGTAATATTAAAATTATTTTATTGTTTAACCAATTCAATTTTGAAGGAGGAGCAGCGTTAAGGTTTTCTGGAATCTCCAAAAAAATCCTTAAAGGAGCTCCTCCTCCTTCAAACTTGATTCTACATAACAAATTCAATTTTCTGATCAATTTGTCTCACATTTGCAATAATTTTTTTGGCTCTATATTTGATTTGTGTCTAGCATACTAAAGAAAACTACCTGTGTTACTGAAAATTGCTTAATTTTAATTATGTAGTGGTGAATTTATTCTTTTTTTCCTTTATCTAATTAACATCAACCTCCATAATCCATTGAAATCTTGACCATTCTTAACTTTTTTTCATTGTTTAAATAAATGCCAACAAATCATATCTAACAGTAATGGTTAAGTTAACTAGGTTAAGTAGTAGTAGGAAAGTTTTTCTTAGATTGCACGAGAACAGGAGAAGTGTAATGTATAGATTGATTCTATTAATGTTGGGAATTCATAAATATAAAAATAGCTCATGTGAACTTGTTTATGGCATTTCGGTTGTGTCCTATTCATATTCAACTACCACAAGTTAAGTAGCTATGCTAATCATAGCTATTCTCTAACTTTAATGTTATTTTTAGGATTACTACAAATAAACTATCACTAATAAATTATTACTAAGAGTGTAAACTATCATGATAAATTTAAATATTAGCTAACTTATGTTCAATTAATATGTAACAAAGCTAAAAATTAAAAATTAAAAAAACTCACCTTTTCCAGTGAAAATAAAAAACCACTTATTACTTAGTTGCATTGGTGTGTAGAAATTATTTGCTCACTACATTGCATGACTAACACCTCTCACAACTTAAAAGTAAAAATAAAAAATACATTGCATGATTAACACCTATCACAACAACAAAAAAACACTTATTTATTGAGTTGCATTGGTGTGTTGAATTGGTTTGTTCACTGCATTGCATGACTTAAGTCCTTAATTTCACTCCACTCCACTATGATATGATCTTTAGTGTTTTCTAAAACATAATAATATGCAATAGTGTCTTATATGAGATATAACAATATGCAATATTATTATAGGAGGACAACATAAAACAATCCATCTAAATCTAAATGAAACAACATTAAATATACTATATTAGTGCATCATTATATTAAAAATATATTTATATAAGATATATATCATCTAATGATACCCTTAAATATACATTAATATTATTATAATATTTTATTATTATTGTAGAAAGATTATGAAACATAAAAACAACAACATTAGATATACTATACAACTATAAAAAATACTCTTAAGATTAAATATATTATATTATTCAACAATAAAAATATACTGTTGTAAGATATATATGGCCTAGTAAATTTGAATTTAACCACTCACACTCATTTTAAGGTATAGTTTCATTTAGGTGTGAACACTCGTCAAGACTTTTGTAGCTTCCTTAATTGTCCGTTACTCAATTTTACAACTTGCTAAATTGTCCGTTACTAATTTTGAATTTAACCGCTCACACTCATTGTAAGGTATAGTGTCATTTAGGTGTGAACACTCGTCAAGACTTGTATAGCTTCCTTAATTGTCCGTTACTCAGTTTTACAACTTGCTAAATTGTCCGTTACTAGTGATGTGATGGCATGCATAGACTTTCCGGTATCGTTTCGTTAGAAGTCGTTTTAACGTATCGTTTCGTTTCGTTTCTGATAAAGTTAGATAGAAGTCGATTTAAGGTATCTTATAGTTTCGTTTTTGTGTTTTTCATCAAAGTATTATTTATGGTGTCAAATGGATGTAGCTTGGGTTGTTGGGAGGAATGAATGTTACCCTCCCCACCCAGGTTCTACTCTTGTAAGTGACATGTTGCTCTTGTGGAGCCCTTTGTAATAAATGTTGTGATTGATGAGCTGACCATACCTTGATTCAGTTTGAATATCAGGTATTGGAAATTTCCATGGAGTGGCCCTCTAACAAATGGTGAACCACATTTGAAAAAAAAAAGGTATTACTTTATGGCATAGGCTTTCACATATTTCTTGTCCGTATATGTATTTATGGATATTAAATTTAAGTTCAATGGATGTGGAACATAGGTTCAAAAAAAATTCAACAAAACAACGGTCACATATTTATAATTTTGTAATGTTAATGTGGTGGTATTAACATCACTTACATTTTTTGGTGTTAAGGTGGTGGCATTACCACCACTTATATTTTGTGGTATTAAGATGGTGTTAATGTTTCTTAATATTTTTGTAAATTGAGTTTCTCTTCATCTATGTTAACACAAATTCCAAGTTGGAAAGTACCATGAAATTGTGCTAAGGTATTACTTGCCACATGGATATGTACAAGTAGGATTTAATTATGAGGATTTGCACCATAAACACAACAACTTAACAAATAATTATTTTGTAAATAACTTAATTCTTTTTTATAGTTTTACTCGTTGAAATAAATGGTCAAGATTAATTTATAAGTTTTTTTCCACAAATTCAATTATTTATTTGTATATTATTTAAACAAATAATTTTACATAATTCATTTATGAATATTTGGACCACAACTATAGTAAGTTCAAAAATAATTATTTTGTAAATAATACAATTTAATTATCCATTTGTAATATTTTTTAAACAAACATGTACCTAGGGTTCTTTATATTCACACATAATTAAAATAATTAAAAGCAACCATAATATCATTATTAGGTTTTTAGCCCATGGGTCTCAAATCCATGGACATGGTTAAGGGGGAAAACCTCTACCTTGCAACATAAAAAAACTTTTAGGAATCTAGGACTAACACCTATTTCTTGCATGTATGTATACAAATGTGATTTAATTATGATGATTTGCACCATAAAAACAACAACTTCACAAATAATTATTTTGTAAATAATTTAATTCATTTTTTTTTATCAAATAATGATCAATATTAATTTATGTGGTTTTACACCACAATCAAAACAGATTCAATCATGTATTTTTATAGTATATAAACAAATAAAATCATGCATGATTCATTTATGAGGCTTTGCACCACAAGCACAACAAGTTCACAAATAATTGAACATTTTTAAATAACTCAATTCTCTTATTCCTTTTTAATATTATTCAAGCAAGTAAATAATATTAAATATACACAAATAATTAAAGACACTCATTTTAAATTTATTGCTAAATTATAAAATAGAATAAAAGTGATTTGAATTGATATTTGACTATTCCATTAGGTGTAATTTAATTGATATTATTAAATTTCTTAATGTATATTAGTATCATTATTAGGTTTTGAGCACAATGTATTGGTCTCAAATCCTTGGACATGATTGATGAAGGAAACCTTTACCTTGGGCACTAAAATAATCTTTCAGGAATCTATGACAAAAAACTATGGTAATCATGCATGTATTCCTTAGTATTTTTAGCATCTATGTGTGGAAAATTAATGTCATTAGAAGGTTTTGATCACTAGTGATAAGTATATTGGTCTTTGACATATTTAAGATAAGAAACTTAGGCCTTGCGGCAAAATGAAGCTTCTATGCATAGTTAGGGATAATAATGATGTGTTGAGCAAATACAAATGGATTTTTGAGAGGATTTATGGACTTATAATAGGGTTTTAGGGGAGAATCAAAGGAAATAAAACTAGGTATAAGTGTCTAGGGAATAGACATGACGTCAAAACCCCAAAATTTCATAAAAATTCAAAATTTTTAAGATAGCATTAAATGTCTGAATACACAGTTCACTAACTACTAGCGGTTGGAAGAAAATGAAACAGTCTAACACTTAGTATTAATCATTTTCATATTACGTTAACTAATACAACTTTCATGTTTGTGTAAAGTATAAGAGATGGATCTACACAGAGCTTTCTTTCAGTTTTAATAATAAGTTTACTTTTGGGAAAGTAGGTGAAATCTATCTTTGAAAACTTGGGCTTACTTAGAATTTATGCTAACGCAGATGGACTGTTGGTTCTTACAAGTTAACATGTAACGTTCGATCGAGTAGGGGTTTAATTCATAAAGTAGCAAGAAGTATATCTGTTGCTTGTAAAATGCTAGTAATTAACTGACTATTTAAAAGCAATCTTTGATGAGGTAAAGTAACTGTCTTATGCTTCATGAAGGACTTCTATCAATCTGGATAGTAAATATTTCCAATAGAGTAAATGTTTCTATTTCGTCGCTAGCTTACTAGTTATGGAAATTATCAACCTGTTACTCGTATGTAAAATAAAAATGCTCACTAACAAGTTATAAACTTCCGTACTTACATTATCGCCTTGTTGCATGAACTATAGTAACAACCTATATTACCATATTATTTTATAATATACCAAATTGATTGTTACTTACATGCTGTAGGAATATTAACGCTTGGAAATATCTTTGACATGTTATAAGTTTGATTATTATAATTGAATGCTTCACTGCATAATGGAATACTATCAATCATTACTTCAATAAGACTAAGTCATAGGTAATATATTACCAGTGTTATTCCAATGATTATCGACCTTGAGCATGGTTTATTCCATTGTGATTTACTATTACCATAATGCATCACTTATAATAAGTTAATGTTTATATTATCTATTATGGTAGATTTCTCTACCTAGAACTTTTAATCTGAAGTTTAACCTAAGTGTAAACTAATATGACCCAAGTTCCTATATTCTGCTAAGAATAGATATAAATAAACAATCCCATACTATCTTTTCCAAATAATGATAGAGTCTATTATTATTGTTGACAAGTTAATTATACAAACTATTATTTGTGAGAGCTTATACCAAGGTCGAGCCTTGTGATTGTTTAAATGTCATGCTTTAAACACTTTTTACTCTTGTCAGTCAAACTTCATATATTATAGTTACTTTAAACCATCGGTTAAAAATAATGAAGTTTGAAACACCATATGGGAATAATTGATCATCATTTTGCATAGTATCCATATTAAAATTTACTTGCTAAAGTTCTAATGCATGGTCGACTTTTGGATTATCCATATGACAAGATTGTTACAACCTTTCACTAAGGTCAACGTTATGAGATCATCGTTAATCAATACGTAATCTTGAAGCTATTATACATTATGATATAGTTTATGTATGAACATTGGTGAGATATATATCTAAGCGTACTCCATAGTTTGTTCATGGCTTGATTAAATCATTGTTTTAATAATTCGATGATTGAAATCGCAGGTGAACTATGGACTCGACCCTTGCATGGTTAAAAGTATTGGAAGGGATGTGGTCACCTCCTATCCATGTATTGGTGATATAAAAATATTGTAAACCCTATTTGTTTTGTCATTTGCCTCTGAAGTTCTCGCTGACCTGTGGGCTGCACTGTGAAGTTTCCATGGCGGCCGTGAGGGTTATTCCTCTACTAGCTTGCTCCAAGGATTTTGTTTGACATTGTTGTGGTTTTCCTAAGCTTGGTCTTGGTTTGCAAACTTCTTAGCTGTGAACTTTAGCATGCGAGTATTTACTGTGTTTTTCTTGTGTTTGGCTCTCGGCCATCCAAAGCTCAGTTCTAATATCCTTCATGACTTGTCACTATGTTGTAAATCTCAGCTTCTTTGCTATCGATTGTGCTCCATAGTCGTTGCCGGGTTTGGAGATTTTGTGGGTGCATTACGCAACTGGTGACGGTCTCTTCATTGTTCAATACTCTTTTATTTACAGGTAAATATATCTCTTTTTTTAACAATGCAAACTCTGTCAAATTATGAACATCGTTAGGGGTTTTAATGTTAATGAAATGAACCTTGAACTAACGCTCAGTAGCATTTCTTGTATAGGAACCGTGGCCATTCCAAGCTTCGGTGAAAGACACACGACCATCGTCTTCAGGGGATTTGTGGCTTTAACTGGTAAGCCCTGAGTTCAGATGGGTTTCGCCCTACTTGTATTTAGGGTTACTGAAGGAGAACTCCATTCTTGGAAGCCTGCTCAGGCTCTTTGTTTAATAGGAGGTTTTAATAAGTTGTTTTCCATTTTAATGTTATAAACCCTTGCTTATGATGTTGGGTTATACTAGCCTTGAGCTGTGTGATGCATCTTGTTTAAGTTTTTAGCCTTACGACCTGTCAATGTAATACATTTTGGTTTAAGAATATTTTTAACTTTGAGCTCTGTCTCATTTTTGCAATGGTTTTTGTAATTTTGTAATCTATGATTCTGGGTAATTATAGTCTTTCTTTCTTCGCTGTCAAAGAAGAAAGTACTGTTTAAGATAACTTTTGTAAGAATTTAATGTTAATATAAGGACTGTAGACTAGTAAAAAAGTTAAAATTTATAATATTTAAACTTGCTTGTCTAGTATATACAAGCTAGGGTATTCTTGAAATGAAACCCTTGTCTAAATAAGTTCTTCAATTTATTTATTAATTAGGTTCTGCTACTTGTTAATTCGGTTGAATTATGACAGGTGTGTTGTGATATTTTTAACTTGTAACTGTACTTATCTTGCTTGTTTATAAAAGACATTTGTTTTCTGAAAAGACTGTAAACAGTCTATAGTAGAATAACATTTATTTATATAATTATCAATGTAAATGGATTACAACTTAGATGTTTTGATTTATGAAAGTTAAATAAATAGGTTAGCGTTTTGACCCTGAAGTTTTTCCTTCATAGGTAAAACCCTATCTGGTAAATGTAAAATAGTTTCTACATATATAAATATTTAGTTTATACTAGTTATTGTTTATTTTTACATTGCTTTTATTTACTAAACTGTCATGTAGAATTTATTCAAGGTTCTCGAAAGGATAGAAAATAAACTATGTAACTCTGTTTACTCTTTATAAATTAAGGACTTTTAATATTACCCTATCTAGTTTATTTTAAATATTAGTCTTAGGTTTAGTTGATATTGTTAGAAGATAAACTATGTGGTTAGTAGCCTGTTTATATACTTAACTGTATGTAATCATTGTAACTCTAATGTAGTTTTTCTGCTGCATTTCATTCAACTATACTAAGTGAAAACAAAGAAATAGAAATAAATCATAACACTCTTTTTCCTCCATAATATTTTAACATTGAAATAAAATTATTCTACTATCTATAGTTACATAATCCTATATACTATTTTCATTCTCTTATCTACTTAAACATTCTACCTGTGCTAGAGTACGGCTTGGGGTTTACAGGTTAGGAAAAACACTGTCTAGAAATTTATTTACATTCTAACACATTATTTTCTAATTCCATTTCATTTCTAAAATAATTTAATAAAAATACTAACACAAACTGAACTGATAAAATTCATATAGCAGTTATCTAAGTTTTAATTAACTAACACAGTATAATAAAATAACTTAGAACTTGATGAGGATAGACAACAACAACGTTAGGAGGCTGTTCCTCCCTACCAATCTCTTGGAGAGCGCTCAAACAACGCTTCCTCACAACCCCCGAGCCCATTCTTGGTCTTCTTGGCTGAGAACTGGTGGAGAATGCAAACAGTAGAACCCTTTGTCAACTGACTAGTTCAATACCTCGGTAAATACTCTAGTCTTAATAGTATGATCTTCAGCTTAAAAGCTACACTAGATCAATCAGCAGTTATCCCCTCAAACACTTTCCAAATTTCCCTTCCATTGAATTTCTCTGAAATACATTCATTCAACCTGAATGATCACTTCTCTAGAATGAGCAGTCCTAGCTCTCTTCAATGGGATTTTTTATAAAGATTTCCTAGGTCTTTTGGGTCAGTTGTCATTAATTGAGCCACCTGCTCTGATTCTACTTTATTGGGGAATCATGACCCCAAATGTAGGGAGGTTTCCACTTGCAACAGCTGGAAGCGTTTTGATGATGCTTCCACATGTCAGTTTGCTCTCCACCAGTCTCCTCCACCAATTTGAGCAGTAAACACTCTTTTAACAGCTCTCCTAAGCTATTGTCTCCTCTTTTATTTATTTATAAATAAAATATTCGAAATTTACACTAATTATCCTTGACCCTACTGAGTCATCAATTACAACTTAGCATAAAATTTAACATATTGTCCTCAAATAATATAAAATTGTTTTTTTGCAAAATTGGGGCATGTGACATACACACCCCCTTAAAGTATAACATCATGCTCGATGTTATTTATTCTTCATCCTCATAATTCCCCTAGATTGGAATTGGATATGCATCCCGCATATTAATTTCCAATTCCTAGGTGGCTTCCTCTGGACTACAGTGCTTCCATTACACCTTCACTTGACCAATGGTGCGGTTTCGAAGTGTGATCTCCCTCCACCCAAGGATATAGTCTAGTTCCACTAGAAAATCTCTTTTTGGTTCCACCTATACATCATTCCAATTAACAACATGAGTAGCATCATGAACATATTTGTTTAATATAGAAATGTGAAAAACATTATGAACTCTTAAATTCGGTGGTAATGCTAATCGATAGTCTACTTGTCCAATCCTGGACAGTATTTCAAATGGACCATAGTAACGAGGTGCTAATTTTGCACAAATACCCAACCTCAGAGATCTCTTTTTGGGTCTCACCTTGATGAACACATTTTCACCTACCTGAAACCCCCTTGGAGTTCTTTTAAGGTCTGCTTGATTTTTTTGTCGATCCTGCGCAATTTTCAGATTACCTTGTACCTGCTTTACAATTTCTTCCATTTCCTTCAATAGTTCAGGACCTAATACTAATATATCCACCAGATTACTCCAAGAGATAGGAGTATTACACTTCCTTCCATACAAGATTTCAAAAGGACTAAATCTAGCTGACGCTTAATAATTATTATTATAAGCAAATTCTACCAGATGCAAATAATCCTCCCATTTACCTGGCTGGTCTTTCACATACATTCTTAGTAAATCTTCCAGTACTTGGTTTACTCTTTCAGTCTTCCCATCTGTTTGAGGATGGAATGAAGTACTAAAATTTAATGTAGTGTTTAATCCTTTAAATAGATATTTCCAAAAGTTACCTGTAAATTTAGGGTCTCTATCTGAGATTATAACTTTCGGTATCCCATGAAATCGGAAATTTTGCTTTAAAAAGATATCAACTATGTTTGCAGCTTTATATGTAGTTTTAATAGGTATAAAGTGGGCTGCTTTACTTAATTTATCGACCACTAACATGATAGAATCATTTAAATTATGATTTTTACGCAGTCCAGTAATAAAATCTAAGGTAATTATCTCCCATTTCCAACTAGGAATGGGCAATGGCTGAAGCAATCAAGTTGGGTTTTGATGTTTAGTTTTCACCTGCTGACATTCAAAACACCTAGCAATATATTCTGCCAATTCAGTCTTCATCTTTGGCAAAAAATATTCTTTTCTTAACATAGTTACAGTCTTCTGATAACCTGGATGACCTGAGTATGGAGTTTTATGGATTTCATCTAAAATTAATAACTTAACTTTGGGTACATTAGGTACATATATTCTTTCTTTGTACAGTAAAAATCCTTTTTCATTCAAACTATACCCTTTACTTAAGCTTTCTGTCGGATTTTCTTTTGTTTTAGCTTGTAAATTTTGGTAAATTTCATCTTGTTCTTGCCCTGCTTTAAGCTATTCATCTAGCTCTGTTGTATACATGCTAATAACTGTTGTAAAGTTCAGCCTTGCATTTTTACTTAATGCATCAGAAACTTCATTTTCTTTCCTTTTAATGTGCTGAATTTCGAAATCCTACTCACTTAGAAAAGCTAGCCACCTAGCTTGTCTAGCATTTAGATTAGGCTGATCTAATCAATATTTTAGTCCTTTATTATCAGTCATTAAAATAAATTTTCTACCAATTAGGTGATGATGCCACATCTTTAGAGCATGTATAACAACAGTTAATTCTAGATCATAAGTTACATAATTCTTTTCATGAATTTTTAATTTCCTAGACTCATAAGCAATAACATGCCCTTCTTGAGTCAATACTCTACCTAAACCATCATTGCAGGCATTAGTACACACTACAAATTCTTTATTTGGATCAGCTATTCTTAAAATAGGTGCACTGGTTAATAAAGTTTTTAACTTTTTAAAGCTATCCTCGCATTTCTGGTTCAAATCAAATTTATTTCTTGTCTTCTGCAAATAAGTTATCGGATTTGTGATTCTTGAAAAACCTTCAATGAACCTCCGGTAATAACCGGTAATTCCCATGAAGGATCTAACATCAATTACATCCTTAAAAATCGGTCAATCTTCAATTGCCTTTATCTTTTCGGGATCCACCGAAATCCCTTCCTTAGTCACCACATGACCTAAGTACTGAATTTTATTCTTAAAGAAATCACATTTACTAAACTTTGCAAAGAGTTGATCATCTCGTAACTCTTGTAAAACAATTTTTAAATGTTCTTTATGTTCTTCTTCAGTTTTTGAATAGATTATATGTCGTCGATAAACACGACCACAAACTTATGTAGATACTTATGCATAACGTTGTTCATTAAACACATAAAAACAGCTGGGGCATTAGTAAGCCCGAATGGCATAATGACAAACTTATAATGCCCATATCGAGTTCTAAAAGTTGTTTTAAATATGTCTTCATCTTTAATCCTAACTTGGTGATATCCAGACCTTAAATCAATTTTCAAAAACGCCGTGGCTCCACGTATTTGTTCAAATAGATCATATATGCAAGGCAACGGGTATTTATTTTTAATAGTCATCTTAGTCAACTGATGGTAATCTATGCAAAGTCACATAGTTCCTTCCTTTTTCTTAACAAAGATGATAGGTGCCGCCCAAGGAGACACACTGGGTCGAATATACTTCTTGTCAATAAGTTCTTTTAATTGTGACTTTAGTTCATTATGTTCAAGTATGTTCATTTGATAAGGGGCCTTTGAGCTGGGTACTACACCTACTACCAGCTCAATGGAAAAATCTAGTTCCCTTTTTGGAGGTAGTCCCAGAATTTCTTCCGGAAATACATCAACATACTCTCTTAAAACTGGTATGTCCTCCAATTTTAATTTATCTGTTTTATTTAGATTTTCCTCATCAGTTATTGTTACTACATAAGCTTTATAACCCTTCCTAACAACTCTCTTAATCTACAGAGCAGAAATCTACCTTATGGTTGTTTTTCTAGGGATTCCCTTTACACTTATTGATTTTCCATGATTATTTATACACGTAAAAGTTTTATCATAACAGTTTAAGATCACCCTATGTTGCTCTAGCCAATCCATACCAATTAGTATATCATAAGAACCAAGAGGTAGTACATTAATCTTTATAACAGTTTCAAATTGATCCATAACTACTGCACATTCCTTTACAAAACAAGTTACCTTCCTTTTTGCACCAGTAGCACCAACCAAGAATTTTCAAATTTTTCAAAATGTAGCTTAAATTTTTCTACCAATTTAGGTGAAATATAACTGGGACTATCTCTTGGATCAATTAAAATAGATATAAGGGTTTAGTTTATCATACCTTCTACTTCCACCATGGAAGTTTGATAGTCTACCTATCGATTCTCCAACGCTACATTGATCCTAGGCATAGTCCTTGCTAAGTCTCCAACAGTCATCTCCTCCTGTATGGTATGGATATTACTGACATTCTTTTTCCGATTAGGACAGACTGAGGCATAATGTGGGTTTCTTTGCGTTCAAAATTCTTTGTGTAATTTCCATGATTATTAGCAGCCTCTTTACCCTTTGAATTGTTCTAATTGCTTGGTGAATTATTCTTATTCCCTTGGAAATTCTTGTTAGGAAAATTTCTAGCCTTATTATTTTTAGAATTCCGGGTTGGCAGAAACTCTTTCTTCTTTTGATCATAATGATTGTTATTCTTTTTGGCCTTCCAGTTGGCCATGCTTTCTTTCTTTCGATTCTATTCAAAACAGAAATTGGCTTTTTTCATAGCTTCTTCCAGTTTTTTTAGATTGTCATATTCAATCCTATTCTTGATGTGATAAGGTAAACAGCTGAGGAATTGCTACACTTTCGATTTTTCATCTACAAGGTATGGCACATACCCAAGCAGACTTAAAAACTTGCTGTTCAAATCTTTCATAGTCATTGAACCTAATTTAAGCTCATAAAATTCTTTTGCTCTCTCTTCATAATACTGCTCAAATAGAAATTTATTTTTAAAGTACTTCTTGAAGGTACTCCAATTTACATTTTTCTCTCTTATTCCCTTCACTCTCTTCAAGTATTGCCACCAAATATCAACCTTCCCTGAGAGATTGTAGATAGCCATTCTAGCCTTTAATTGGTTAGAATAGTTATAAATCTGAAAGTACTTCTTCATCCCAGATAACCAAGATTCTGCTTCCTCCCCCTTCTCAGTTTCTCCATTGAATGTTGGTGGTTTAATCTTTTTAAACTCCCCAGAAATTCCCTCATAGGGTTTATATTTTCTCTTTTTAGTATAATGGTTGTCATCACTACTATCATTAGTGGAATGAAAATTACATTGATCACCAAATACCTCTAAAGATGAGTTGCTTTCATTTTTAGTCTGTTTAATATTTTTATATTTATGTTGGTGACTTATATATTTTGAATTATCTCTTTTACCCCTTCCCTTAGTTTGAAATCTTTCTGTTAGGATCTGATTCAGCTAATCCGAGCTCTCAGAATCCTTTCATTTTCTCGTTTAACAGATTCCATTTCAGATTTTAAGTTTTTTACTATTTGTAAAAGTTTTGAGGAATTAGTGGTTATGTCCTCTTGTATAGGGTCTCTTTGTAAGTTTTCTTGTTCAGTAAAGGGAGATTCCTCTTCCACATATTCCTCCATTCTTTCCATACCTGTTGTTAAACTTTAGAAACAATTTCTCTGATGAATAACATTAAAAGGAAATAACATTAGCAAAATAATTTAAATTCACTGTTTCATAAAAGCAAGTTGGGCTTCATCAAGGCCTAGTGTTTTAACCTTGAGCTCTGATACCACATGTCAAAACCCCAAAATTTCATAAAAATTTAAAATTTTTAAGATACCATTAAATGTCTGAATCTGCAGTTTACTAACTACTAGTGGTTGGAAAAAAATCAAACAGTCTAACACTTAGTATTAATCATTTTCATATTAAGTTAACTAATACAGCTTTCATGTTTGTGTAAAGTATAAGAGATGGATATGCACACAGCTTTCTTTCAGTTTTACAAATAAGTTTACTTTTTGGCAAGTAGGTGAAATCTATCTTTAAAAACTTGGGCTTAATTAGCATTTATGCTAACGCAGATGGACTGTTGGTTCTTACAGGTTAACAGGTAACGTTCGATCGAGTAGGGGTTTAATTCATAAAGTAGCAAGAAGTATATCTGTTGCTTGTAAAATGCTACTAATTAACTGACTATTTAAAAGAAATCTCTGATGAGGTAAAGTAATTGTCTTTCATTTCATGAAGGACTTCTATCAATTTGGATAGTAAATATTTCCAATAGAGTACATGTTTCTATTTTGTCGCTAGCTTACTAGTTATGGAAATTATCAACCTGTTACTTGTATGTAAAATAAAAATGCTCACCAACAAGTTATAAACTTTCGTACTTACATTATTGCCTTGCTGCATGAACTATAGTAACAACCCATATTACCATATTATTTTTTAATATACCAAACTGATTGTTACTTGCATGCTTTAGGAATCTTAATGCTTCGAAAACTCTTTGACATTATCAGTTTGGTTATTATAATTGAATGCTTCACTACATAATGGAATACTATCTATCATTACTTTCATAAGACTAAGTCATAGGTAATATGTTATCAGTGTTATTCCAATGATTATCAACCTTGAGCATGGTTTATTCCATTGTGATTTACTATTACCATAATGCATCACTTATAATAAGTTAATGTTTATATTATCTATTATGGTAGATTTTTCTACCTAGAAATTTTAATCTGAAGTTTACCCTAAGTGTAAACTAATATGACCCAAGTTCTTATATTATGCAAAGAACAGATATAAATAAACAATCCCATACTATCTTTGCCAAATAATCATAGAGTCTATTATTATTGTTGATAAGTTAAATATACAATCTATTATTTGTGAGAGCTTATACCAAGGTCGAGCCTTGTGATTGTTTAAATGTCATGTTTTAAACACTTTTTACTCTTGTTAGTCAAACTTCATATATTATAGTTACTTTAAACCATCGGTTACAAATAATGAAGTTTGAAAAACCATATGGGAATATTTGATCATCATTTTGCATAGTATCCATATTAAAAGTTGGTAAAGTTCTAATGCATGGTCGACTTTTGGATTATCCATATGACAAGGTTGTTACAAACTTTCACTAAGGTCAACGTTACGACATCATCGTTAATCAATACCCAATCTCGAAGCTATTGTACATTATGATATAGTTTATGTATGAACATTGGTGAGATATATATATAAGCGTACTCCATAGTTTGTGCATGGTTTGATTAAATGATTGTTTTAATAATTCGATGATTGAAATCGCAGGTGAACTATGGACTCGACCCTTACATGGTTAAAAGTATTGGAAGGCACGTGGTCACCTTCTGTCCATGTATTGGCGACATAAAAATCTTGTAAACCCTATTTGTTTTGTAATTTGCCTCCGAAGTTCTCGCTAGCCTGTGGGCTGCACTGTGAAGTTTCCATGGCGGTCATGAGGGTTGTTCCTCTACTAGCTTGCTCCAAGGATTTTGTTTGACGTTGCTATGGTTTTCCTGAGCTTGGTCTTGGTTTGAAAACTTCTTAGTTGTGAACTTTACCATGCAATTATTTACTGTGTTTTTCTTGTGTTTGGCTCTTGGCCATCCAAAGCTCAGTTCTGCTCTCCTTCATGACCTGTCACTACATTGTGAAGCTAAGATTCTTTGCTATCGATTGTGCGCCATAGTTGTCATAGGGTTTGGAGATTTTGTGGGTGCATTACGCAGCTGGTGACAGTCTCTTCGTTGTTCGATACTCTTTTATTTACAGGTAAATATATCTCTTTTTTTTACAATACAGACTCTATCAAATTATGAACATCGTTAGGGTTTTTAATGTTAATGAAATGAGCCTTGAACTAATGCTCAGTGTCATTGAGTGTATAGGAATCGTGGCCATTCCAAGTTTCAGTGAAAGACACATGACCATCGTCTTTAGGGGATTCATGGCCTTAATCGGTAAGCCCTGAGTTCATATGGGTTTCTCCCTACTTGTATTTAGGGTTACTAAAGGAGAATGTCACGTCCCCGACCCTCCAAACGGCGAAGAGGACGCGACCAACACCAATGCATACGGGAAAACAGCCCCAAGAACATGGACAAGGATAAAAAAAAATACTGAAATTAAAAGAAGCTTAAACATAATACCTACAAGGATACATAACCAGATGCATAATTCTTCAACTTACAAATGCATACTAAGATGCATAGAACATACGAAGATACACAGTTATTCAACATTCAGCGGAAGAAACACACATATACATTCCAGCATCTAACATGTTCATCATAATTCATGGAACAGTATATTAAATTGCAGAGATGAAATATTCAGCAGTACTTATCTTTTGACGAAGAACTCGTCCCGCAACCAGCTACGTCGCTACAACTTTCCACCCAACCATAGGCCAGCGTGCTCATCAATCTCTCAGCAACACTGCCACCCCCGAGCTGGGCATGATTCCTCAAGGAATAAGGGTCATTGCAGGCTTACACATAGCCAACGTTCACAAAGCAGCAAACCAACACAGTTGGGATTCACGAGGTCATCAAGGAGCTAGGAAAGGATAATGCTAAGCTCGTGGCCACAACACCAGCCTTCTCAAGCATACCCATCCTCTAATCCCACTCACAATAGTCCGAAGACCACCCACTGCATACCGCAGCAAAACAATCCCTTCACAGCCCTGTCAAGAAAACAAAGACGACCGGTTGACAATCCCAACCAAACGGTGAACACAGCTCAAGCCACGAGACAAATTAGAGTTGGTCTTGGCCCTAGCGTCACCAAAACAACTCAACAACAACCCAACCTAGGATACATCAACAGCCCAAGCTCACAATGAAAACGATGGCAACTTTACATAGTCCCAGCATAGGGGCAGAACTCCGAGCATAGACATGGGAAAAATCAGCTAGCAGGATGTGGCAATCAATAACCAGCCAAATCCACGAGCCCACAGCACACACAGTTCCCCAATGTAAACACTGAAGACGGTCACACAGACAGAAAAAATGGGGAAGAATAACTCTCATCCTGTGCGCAAAGGAAGAAGACACTGCTAGGCAAAAGATGGAAGAAACACACAATCACAGTCCGAAAGGGAAGAAGGACGGACTCTCAAAAGCATCCAAAAATCATGGGAAGAACAACAATAACCCCAAATGTGGGTGAAATCAACATCAAGCAGAAATCATGCCCTTGAGGCCGCTCTCCCAGTTCGCTGCATGCACAAACCCAAAGAAGAACCCGACTGGTGCGTGAGGATCCAAATCCCCCAGACCACAATCGTGAAGGTGAAGACCAGGTGTGAGGAAGAACATACAGTAGCCAGAATAGCCTCACGGAGAGTGAGAAGTGAATGGAATGTCGCCCCTCTGCCCCAGTGACATGAAGAGGAAGAATCTGCTGGTGGAGTGGGAATGTGGGCAAGGACCAATAATCCTGCCACAGCCACCACTACTCAGGATTAACTGCCCCAAATAACTCCACTAGACATTCAAGAGGGTGGATGAGGCAAGGAAAGATGGAAAATCAACAAGGTGGTAACACATGGATTCCCCCCCAAAGACCAAGGTTGACATCCCCCACACCCTTATCCTTTGGAATCATGCCCTTTTCATCTTTCACGTTGTACTACCATAGCTGGTTGTGGTTTATTTTATTTGATGTGCGTGTTTACATGATGCCGAATTATAATGTGCTGAATAGCATGATATACCATCGGCAACTATCCTTATTGCCGAAACATACACAACCAAATCGATGGTGGGGCTTTTTCCTTTAGCTCCTCACCATGATTAATTACATTATATACATCATGCAAATGGGGTCAAAACTGGGGTGTTACATTCCCCTCCCCCTTGGAATAGCACCGTCCTCGGCTTTCCAATACATAAGAATACATATACAATATATATATAATTGCACATCAAAATTTCAAAATTTTGCAGATCTGTCCCACATTCAGTTATTTACTTTGAACATTCAGGACCAAGCCCCTCGGCTTCCACAAACTTCTCCCGCTATTTCTCAACTTTCAGCTTATCCGGAAGCCTAAGATCTTTGCAACTGTTGCCCTCATCATGTTCCCTCATTGGGCAGCCCTGGCGTAAATTATGTCCTCCGCATTCCCAACATTTCACTGGCTGCTTCATCTTTACCTGTTCAATTTCCTTTGAGTCTTCATGCCTGGACCATTTCCCAATGGGTTTCTTGGACAATTGTCCCATTGCTGATCCACCTTCCTTTCCTTTGTCAATTGCTTCCAGAAGGCTTTTCACCTCCATTTGCAAACCAATAGAGTCTTGCAAAATCTGGTGGTTCATTTCATTCGGCCTTTTCTATATCTTGAGCATCTCTCCAAGATTATCTTGGGTCTTGGCAATCATTTGAAGGAGACTTCCAGCCAAGTTCAACAACTTTTGATCTGCTGCCATGATCAATGTGCACCACCTGGTTTCACTTTTATCACCTGTGAAATGCACCATTGAAATTCTGTCAAACCAAGCATAATATAGACATTAAAATCAGTTAGTTAATTACCCAATCGGCATGACAGTCCAAGCCTCATCAAGGAGACTTTCATATTTTTCATGCCTTCCCAACAGGCACATGAGCTCATTCATGTCCATTCTTGGGCAGGGAATTAACCACTCCAGCATTCACAAATTACTTTAAGCAAATACACACATTCCATTTTCAGTCATACATGCATTCAACAATCTTTTGTTTTCACAATGCATAAATATATATGTATATATAATCAAAAGGCAAGAGAGAGCAGTAAGATTTTTTTTTCCCCTCTTTGTTTTGTTCCATCTTGGAACCCACACCACCACTGTGGCTTTTCATGCTCTCAGCCTTTTTCACTTCACCATGAATGCTGGACGAATCCCCCTTGGTCATGACACTTAGTGTCTCCGGTCCATTCTTGACCTCTAAACCATGGAGTCTCTCCACATGGTTTTGTCTTGGCTGCTAGGAACTTCACAGTCTTACTAGCACCTTTTTCATTGCCACTCATTCCAAGCTTTCC
>LPNX010751906.1:179551-209910 GCA_001517045.1 Pseudotsuga menziesii | reverse complement strand
TATATATAATTAAAAGGGCAAGAGAGAGCAACAAGAGTTTTTTTCCCCTCTTTGTTTCGTTCCATCCTGGAACCCACACCACCGTTGTGGCTTTTCAGCTCTCAGCCTCTTTCACTTCACCGTGAATGCTGAACCAATCTCTCTTGGTCATGACACTTAGTCTCTCTGGTCCATTTCAGACCTCTAAACCATGGAGTCTCTCCACATGGTTTGTCTCAGGTAATAGGACCTCCACAGTATTACTAGCACCTTTTTCATTACCGCTCATTTCCAAGCTCTCCAGGATAGTCACATGTCCACATACACCTTTAGGATGCTCTGATCGTCCTCTCTTCCAGCAATACCTATATCCAAACATTGAATAGATTCACATGTTTAGTTTATTCTCATCAGTTTTATCTCTAAAAAAAGAGCTTAAAACATCATAACCAAATCATATACACATGTATATTCATAAGCAAAATAATCCAATACTTATCTGCATTGTGCATTTCCTCGTTCGTCCACGGGATCCTGCTTTGCTTTGCAAGCCTTGGGATCGCCTATGGACTTGGATGTTAGGTCAGCACGCAGGCCACTCCACAACATCAAATAATTAATGTCCAGCCAGTACATCCTCATGTCAACTGGGCTTGGAACTTTACCATGACCATTTCCAGGTCTAGGATCTACTATGGATCCTCAGGCATATAACAGCCCAACATACACTTATACCAACATATACACTTATATCAACAATAACCCTTACTCCGCAACCCCTCACAACAACCATTTACCTTTTACCTTTTACCTTTTACCTTTAGGGTGCAACACCCCATTGCATCTATTTAGCATGTCCGCACAAGCAATATAAGCAAACTCATCAGCGTTATTACTCTAAAACTGTAACCATATTTCATATTATTCACTATCAAGTATTGATACACCAGGAGTGCGTCCACTCCCTAGGGTGTAATCAATATTTAAAACCCTTTCATGACTCGACATCAGGAAAGCGTGCACCCCTTTCCGATGTTAGCCATGTAGGCCCTATTCATACTCAAGCAATTGGTCATAATGGATATTAAATCAAAACATGTTCTGCATATGGAATTTTAATAATTTGACATGCATATTCTCAGCAAGGGTCACAGAAGACTTATCCATTTGTCAACGCAATATGCCTTTGTTAAGGAGGAATGGGGGCTCCTTCTCTGAGTTAACAGTCCCTCGGTTTGCCATCCCAACTCCTTTTCACATTTCATGTTCACACATGTCTTACCAACATAATTTATACCATCTCACTCATGTTACTACCAAACATGTAGTGCAGATGAGAATGGCGTTTCACCTGAAACCCATTTCCAAGGGAAAACCTTCCCATGAAGTTTGGCTCTTACAGGCCATCACACATGATCTTCCTGCAACATGCACCCCTGGCACGTTCATCAAATAGCCAAATAGTCAATCATTATCTAATAATACAATCCAAAGCGATTGTTCCATAACCAAGCAATGACATTGGTAATCAAATTCAATAGGAAATTGGAATTCTGTCTACTACATAAATTAGTTTGCTTCTAACATAATACGAATACCCACTTACAATGCATCCTCCTGACACAATCTTATGCAAACCAATAGTGATTAGTAGTCGTCAGCAATTTCTTAAATACGAAATTCACAATTCAAATTTAACAACCCATTATGCGTACCAACTAGCTTTACAGCCATAAGACTCTTCTCATAAGGTTTGGCTCTTTTACATGGTAGATTCTGGAATTGGTCAGGGTTGTACCTCTCACTGCCATACTCGAAATAATCTACCTAAAACCTGAGCTTCAATCATTGTTGGAGCAGAGTCCCACAGCTACAGGAAAAGCTGCCATTTTGGTGGATAGACACTTTGGCGAAGATGAAGAGATAAGGTGAAGCTACGACACCATAGCATGTTTCTAGCTGCAGAGCAAAGCCAGAAACTGTGTTTGTTGGAATAGGGAAGTCAAGGAAGACGGCAGTACCTGATCGGATGAGAAGAGAGAGCTCAACCACTGCATTGAAGGCGACGACGAAGACAGGAGGGCTCAACTACCCTCATAAAGGAAAAGGAGCGACGAGGCCGAGGTATTGAAGATGAAGGACAGAAGATGGGAAGTGGTGCATAGTACCCATGGTCAACACCGAGAAGCATGGAAGACTACAGAGAGCATTGGTGTGATGGAAAGCGGCTACCCCAAGTACAGATATGCCAACTGTCACTAGTTAGGGTTTGGGTTACTGTTGGGACAGGCCCACAGTGTTGTAATGGTGAGACCTTCGGGCCGCCTATAAAGGGATGTATTTTGTATTGTAAAAGGTTGGCATTTTGGGCATTTTAGGCCATCTAGCTAGTCAGATTATCAGTAGTCTATTAGCTTACTATTATTTCATATTGTAACACTCCGAAAGGATTGACAGAGAGAGAGAGAGTGTGAGAGTATATTGTAAGAAGGCAATATAGAGAAGAGATCTAGGAGAGAAGGGATCCAGGCTGAGTGTGGAGTTACCCATAATATCTCTAGCTGCATATGTGGTGCAGCAAAACTGTGTACCTCTCTCAAGTTATAATATAGAAACACAGTTCTGTGGACGTAACTTCCACCTTGGAAGTGAACCATGTAAAATCAGAGTGTTACGTGTTTGATTCATGTGATTGTATTTACTTGTTATATCTGTCATTCATTACATGAACTTTGCTTACAGTAAATGTATGTGTATGTTATTCAGTTCATAGCATATTACAAGGATAAATGCAAGTTGAAGTCTTTAAGTATTCTGTATAAGAGTTTGTCTAAGTTTCACTCAACACAGTTAAGAGTCGCAGTATAAAACAACCTTGTGTATTGAGTCCTGTAAGTTGAACACAAGTAACACTAGGTACGTTGAGGCGCAGTGGTAGGATATCGCAGGGAGGCGATATCGCACCATCAGAGGAGCTGTGGTGTGCTGCGGTTAAGGATCAAGCGGAGGAAAGAGTTACGTGTCGCCCAGGGTGTGGCGATGCGATAAGGATTAGAGTCATTGCGAGTAAGAGGAAACTGTGCATCACAGAGAGGAAAGAGCAGTCTCGCGAGCTAAGAAGAGCTGCGAGACACACACAGGACGCCATACAGAACCTAGTTGAGACACTTGAGTCTTTGGCCAACCCATTAGGATCACTTCAGGTGAGACTTCAGGCCACTCTGCGGTCTGTCGCCGGAAGGGCCAGTGACCTAGGGGTGTTGTTGCTTCATTATAGTAAACCCGGGTCTGCCCAGACGACCAACAAATGGTTTCATTGTCGGTTTTGAACAAACTGAGCACTGATGTTCTGGTAGCGTCCCACTAGAGACAAACTCAATGAGTGGGTTTGGTCTAAGGAGAAAGAGTTTGCTGAACACAAGAACAAGAGTCCTAGACTGAGTACAGAGGAATGGTTACAAAAACATATCGTTGCAGACCTGCACGCGATATTTTTTGTGACCTTTGGAAACGAGCTTTACGACTGGCTATCAAAGTTGACTGATACGAGCATATTCAAGAAGAAAAGAAATATTATCTGGACACCGAAGCTGATTCAAACCTTGAAGAACCTTGATAATCCCATTATGAGGACCGTAGACTTCTATCTTGCGAGTGTGCTAGAATACTTCGTAACAGAGTTTGAAGTTGACCAGAGAAAAAGCTTCAGCGAGGCTGAGCGGTACTTCTTCAAAGGATATCGCGGTAAGTACCTAAAATCTTTAAACTTGTCCATTAAGATGTTATTACATGAAAATGGAACAATGGATCTAGTTTTAGATGAATAAGTAAAGATAGTAATGTCACAAGAGTTTGAAAGTGATTTTGATGACATTGGATGTACACGTAGTGGAAAGAAATACAAATTAGATTTCAGCTCTCCCATATTTGAAGACAGTTCAGATAATACTAGACAACAGAGTCACAGTACCACAGAAAGAATAGAAGTGGGTATCCCTTACCACCCTTATACCCCACAGAAACAGATCGGGACTCAGAACAATCCAGTAATAACTCCATCTAGTAGCTTTCAGACAGTAGATACTACCGCTACATCACCTCCACCTACACCGTCGAGTGATAGTAACACAACAAATCAACATCCACCACGTAGAAATAGAATGGGGGATGATATGAAGCTACCTATCTTTAAGGGTATAGGGGAAGAGGACCCAGAGCAGCATTGGTTTCTATGTGAAGCCGTGTGGACCATTAAAGAAATCAATGATGATAATAGTAAACTTGTACAGTTGGTCACCACACTGAGAGAATGAGCCTTAACATGGTATATGAAGTATACCTCAGCGGTACCCAGAACACTTGTCCAGGTCAGGACCGCCATGATTAAAGAGTTTAAGAAACCTAAGTCTGAGTCACAGTGCATTACAGAGCTCAAAGACATCAAACAGTTACCTACAGAGTCAGTATGGGACTTCGATTATGGTTGGTTCTTGAAATATGTCAATTCAACCATTATGGTTGACTTATTTTATTGAAATTCTATTGGTTCTTGAATTCAAACTCACAAAAAATTATTTTGGCACGTTTTCTTATAAGGCCCATTTTAGACCCCAAATTTCCTCTAATGATTGACGGAGTTCGCAGCTCTGCGGACTTTGAAGTTATAGAAATCATTGGCGATAGTAGACCATATCCAACACTACTAGGCATTGATTGGGCGATCAGTAACATGGCCATTATCGACTTAAAGAGAAGACAAATGACCTTTGAGGACGCGCAGATCTAGGTCATCGCACCGTTAGATCCTCTTAAGTGTCCTAGATACATTGAACCTATCCGAGCAGAGGAAGAGGCACGTAACATGGACAGTGTCTATCAGATGACTACGAACCAGAGAAACTACATCAATCCAACTGTAGAAGGGAAGATTAGTTGGCGATGCGACAGATCATGTGCATCAGATTCGGATGTTGGTCTAGAGAACTGACAGAACAGACTTTACGAAGTCTCAGCGCGCAGATGTGCGTACATGACTAAGTCACTGCGATGGATTGGCACAGAGATCAATGAGATTCCATAATTTCATGGTCTAACAGATATCTAGGACTTTCTCACGCAGTTTGAACAAAAAATCCCTCACGAGCAGAGGATCGCAGCTATGGACCTTGCAGTACGAGCCACGCCTGCAAGATGGTGGTATGCACATAAAGAGAATATCGCATCATGGGATGACCTTAAGAGATTGATGGAAATCAAATTCTCTACCGACAGAGAGTATGTCCAGCAGAGATACACAGGAGAAAGTGACCCCATGTCACATATTTAGACATGTGAACATAATTGGTCGGACATTCCCAAGGATGAATGGGTTCACCAATTCATTCACACTTTGGACACAGTTCCACGGAACTGGTACACAGGGACTGAATTGCGCAAGGGAACGACTACATGGACACTTCTAATAGACATCTTTATACTCACCTTCTCTTTTGTATCTGAGTATCCAAATGTTGATCAGGCCCTAGATGTAATAAACGTTAAGATATTTGAAGATTGCACCCTATCAGTACATACTCAACCTGAGTGGGCCATCCAGTTAGAAGATGCGCTCGAGTGCTATAATTTTGCATCAGAACCAGAGGAGGAGGATGAGGATCCTCGCAACATCAACATTTCAGAGTTAGAAGGGACTCATGATGTTGATGGACTGAAGCTACAGATTCCAGAAATCACAGAGCCGATCAAGATTAAAAAGATCAATATTGGCACAGAAACAGAACCAAAGTTTGCCTCTATTGGAGACTATTGGAATGATGAAATAGTCGGACAGATTGCAGACTTGTTACATGACTATTAGGACCTATTTCCCACCAAGTTCACAAAGATGAAGGGAATAGTCAGAGACCTGGGAATAATGAGGATACCATTGAAAGAGGATGTTATACCAGTCAAGCAGCATCCATATAGATTAAATCCACACTACAAAGAAAAAGTTAAGGATGAGATCGATAAGATGCTAGCAGCAGGCATCATTGAGCCCATAGAAGAGAGTGAATGGGTTAGTCCCATGGTCATGCAAGAGAAGAAAACCAAAGGAGACATTAGGATCTATGTCGACTTACATAAACTCAACGACACATCGCTTCATGATCCATTCCTGACACCTTTCACTGATGAAGTACTAGACAATGTGGGAGGACAGGAGGTCTACTCCTTCACTGATGGATTTTCAGGCTATCACCAGATCAGAATCCACTCAGAAGATTGACATAAGACCACATTTGCAATAGAATGGGGCTCTTTCTAGTATACGGTAACACCCTTTGGTCTTAAGAATGCACCAGCTATCTTTTCTAGAGTAGTAGTTGCTGTATTTAAAGAATACATCCATAAATTTCTAGAAGTTTATTTTGATGATTGGACTGTATTTGGATTAATTGACAAGCACATAGGAGATTTAAGACTGATGCTAGAGAAATGTAGGCAGTACCAGATCTCTCTGAACTTGAAAAAATGTATATTCTGTGCGCCATTTGGTATATTGTTGGGTCACATTGTTTGCAGGCAAGGCTTGATGGTAAATCCCACAAAGATTGCCATTATTGTAAATCTTCCAGCACCCAACTCAGTCAAACAATTGAGGACAGTCCTTGGTCATACCAGGTACTACAGAAAATTCATCAAGGGATACGCAAAGATTACAGCACCGATGGAAAAACTGTTAAAGAAAGATGTAAAATTCCTATGGAATGAGGAATTCCAGCAAAGTCTAAACACACTTAAAGAGAAGATGGTTACAGCACCCATCTTAGTATTTCTAGACTGGACTAAGCCGTTTCATGTACATGTGGATGCATCTGGCATCACACTAGGGGTTGTTTTAATGCAACCAGGAGAAGGAGGTATCGATCATCCTATCGCATACTCCAGCAGAAAGTTGTCAACAGCAAAAAAGAACTACACCACGACAGAAAGAGAAGGCTTAGCTATGGTGTATGCGCTACAGAAGTTCAGGCACTACCTGTTGGGTTCCTCGTTCAAGATGTTTACTGACCATTCCGCATTGAAGTATCTGGTCAATAAGCCAGTGTTAGGGGGAAGATTCTGCAGATGGTTACTCCTCTTTCAGGAGTATGATATTGAAATCATTGTGAAACCAGGAAGATTGAATGATGGACCTGATTATCTGTCGCGAATAGACTCAGGAGAAGAGCCAAGTAATCTAGAGGACAATTTGCCAGATGCGCAATTGTTTTCTATCCAGATCGTAGATGAGTACTATGCTAATATCATTCACTTTCTCACTACAGGAAGGGCACCTGAGGAGTTTACCAAGCATCAAAAGAGGCAGTTAGTTGTTAAAAAAACAGACTTCACCTTGATCACAGTACAATTATATAAGTTAGGTCCAGATGAAGTCCTGCACAGATGTGTGATGCTGCATGAAAAATAGGCTATTATCAAAGAAGCGCATTCAGGTACTGCAGGAGGTCATTTCGCAGGAAATCCGACTGTGCAGAAAATCCTGACCACGGGATTATGGTGGCCTACATTACATAAAGACACTAAGGACTTTTGCAGATGCTACGATATCTTCCAGAGGGTAGGAAAACCTTCACGACGAGATGAAATGCCGCTGCGACCACAGGTGACGTTGCGCACATTTGACAAGTGGGCTATAGACTTTGTGGGTCCTATCAACCCACCGGGAAAATGAACTGGTGCGAGATATATCATCACTTGAACATAGTACTTCACCAGGTGGGCAGAGGCCAAAGTAGTAAGAAATTGTGATGATTCTACAGCCGCATAGTTCATTTTTGAAAACATCATCACTAGATTTGGATGCCCAGTAATTTTGATGAGCGATCAAGGCACACACTTCTTGAATCGCACCATTGAGGCCTTGACGAAATAATTCCAGACACAACACCATAAGAGCACTCCCTACCACCCACAAGCTAACGGTACGGTGGAGGCCTTTAACAAGATTTTAGAAAATGCTCTTACTAAGATATGCAACAGCCAAAGGAATGATTGGGACCTCAGAGTTAACGTTGTATTATGGGTGTATAGGACTACATGCAAGAAACTTACAGGACACACACCTTTCAGCTTGGTGTATGGACAAGAGGCTGTTATGCCTATGGAGTATATTCTTCCCAGTTTAAGAATTGCTCAGATCATTGGAATGGCTTATACAGACACGGTGCATGAGAGGCTAGCGCAGCTGCTTGCCTTAGAGGAAGACAGATTCATCGCCAGATTCCATCAGAAAGTGCAGAAGGAATGAGAAAAATCTTGGCATGACAGGCACATTAAGAGTAAGACTCTTCAGATCAGAAATCTAGTACTCCTCTATGACAGTAAATTTCTTAAGTTTCCAGGGAAATTCAAGACGCATTGGTTGGGGCCATATCAGATACAGCAAGTTACAGAGGGAGGAGCCGTTCAGCTCAGCAAATTGAATGGGGAGCTTCTTCCCACGATGATCAATGGAAGTAGGCTTAAGCTTTATATTGACAGCCACTCCACCTATCAGCCCTAACTTAGAGTCGAGACGGTGCAGATGTTCATTGTAGTTGAAAGGAAGCATCGCACCGGGAATTAGTCTACACCGGCAGGTATTCTAAGTATAAGGAATCGCATAAGGATGGTTCATTTTGTTAAGTGAGTCAAAAAAAAAAAAAACACGCAAGTTTGTGTTAAGCAAGTGATGCGGTGTGGCATCGCAGCAGCGCGATGTTTCTCCGTGCCACCTATCCAGTTTTTGTAACGAGACAGAGGGCTAGTCAAGTTTCCTTCTGACAGGCAGTTAATGAGGAAATGACTGGTATACCTTACCATATATTTGGCAGCAGCATAATCAATTATCCATATTTAGCAAATCTTCGATGAGACCGGCACTTGCATACACACGCTTCAAGGGAAATTGATCGGATTTCAGCATTTATTGAGGATCAGGATGACAGGTGTGGTCTCGTCCAAGCATTAATACGACCGACGGGTTCAGTCTAGATGACCATTGTGTCCAGGATTATTGCCTTCGGCATAAAAGCAGAAATTATTCATTCGGGAGGGTTACTTTTGCAAAGAGCCGAGAGCTATAGAGTGCAGTGTTAAGTTTCCCCTGTCCAGAGCTGATTTCATTATAGAGTGCTGTGATTTCCAAAGTTCTTAGCCATTGACAATCCAAAGTATAACACCGAGTGGGTTCTTCCCGAGGAGGAACCTTTAGAAGACAGTCTGAGACGCTTCGAGCATGGTGGCTGTATGTCCGCTATGGCGACGCCGCCCAGGGTTGTGAAATTAGGAACATCACAGGTAAGACAATTTCCAAGGATGAGGAGTCAAGTGTAGGATGTAGAATACGTCATCAAAGTCTCTGCTGAGGATAATAAGAAAGAAGAGCTGATCACTGAAGATAAAAAAATAGAGTAGTGGAATGATGAGAAGAAATATCCCGCTAGGAAGAAAGTAAAAATGAGAAAAAGAAAGAAACAGGAGAAGGGAGATGACCTATCTCATCAGCTCAGAGAAGAACAAGAGGTTCCAAAGGTCAAGAATGAAAATATGCAGAACCCAAGCAGTGTAATTACCTGGAGCGAGTTGCTGAGAAGAAAAGTGAAAGGGAAAACAAACCGAACAAGCAGAACTTCAAGATGCAGACAAAGGCTTGTTCTCGGAATGGAATTCCTGGTTTGTATACCTTTCGCATAAGTAGGCTCCAGACTGAATGAAATGTTGAGAAGGCTGGAAGATACAGATTTTCCTTGTGATAAAATTTCTAACCCAGATAAAGAGGAAAGGATATATGTGGAAGACTTTTCAAGACTTGAAGATCCTTAAAAGGTCTTGCAAGCGATGAGAGCGAGAGCATGACTGAGGGCAGGAAAGATAAGAGATCCCAATGAACTAAGTTACAGAAACTATAAAGAGAGTGTCGCAGCTATGGAGAACAAAGTCGCAGGACTTCGGGATAAGCTTTAGTGCACTTCGCAGGAAGCCAAGGAGAAGCTACAGCAGGAGAAGCATGTTGGTAGTGGTTCGGGGACGAGCCACAAGTAAGTGTTATGGGACTATTGGAGCAGAGTTCCATAGCTATAGGAAAAGATGCCATTTTTGCAGATAGACAGTTTGGTGGAGATGAAGAGATAAGGTGAAGCTACGATGCCATAGCATGTTTATAGCTGCAGAGCAGAGCCGGAAACCGTGACTGTTGGAACAGAGAAGTCAAGGAAGACGGCAGTACCTGAGCGGCTGAGAAGAGAGATCTCAACCACTGCATTGAAGGCAGTGGCGAAGACAGGAGGGCTCAGCTACCCTCATAAAGGAAAAGGAGCGACGAGGCCGAGGTATTGAAGACGAAGGACAGAATATGGGAAGCGGTGCATAGTACCCATGGTCAGCGCCGGGAAGCATGGAAGACTGCAGAGAGTAGTGGTGTGACGAAAAGCAGCTACCCCAAGGACAGATATGCTGATTGTCACTAGTTAGGGTTTGGGTTACTCTTGGGATAGGCCCACAACGTTGTAATAGCGAGACCTTTGGGCCGCCTATAAAGGGATGTATTTTGTATTGTAAAAGGTTGGCATTTTGGGCATTTTAGGCCATCCAGCTAGTCAGATTATCAATAGTTTGTTAGCTTACTATTATTTCGTATTGTAACAATCCAAAAGTATTGATAGAGAGAGAGAGAGAGAGTGAGAGTATATTGTAAGAAGGAAATATAGAGAAGAGATCTAGGAGAGAAGGGCTCCAGGCTGAGTGCGGAGTTACCCAGAAGATATCTAGCTGTATATGCGGTGCAGCAGAACTGTGTACCTCTCTCAAGTTATAATATAGAAACACAGTTCTGTGGACGTAACTTCCACCCTGGAAGTGAACCACATAAAATCAGAGTGTTATGTGTTTGATTCATGTGATTGTATTTACTTGTTATATCTGTCATTCATTACATGAACTTTGCTTACAGTAAATTTATGTGTATGTTATTCAGTTCGTAGCATATTACAAGGATAAATGCAAGTTGAAGACTTTAAGTATTATGTATAAGAGTCTATCTAAGTTTCACTCAAGATAGTTAAGAGTCACAGTATAAAACAGCCTTGTGTATTGAGTCCTGTAAGTTGAACATAAGTAACGCTAAGTACGCTGAGGCGCAGTGGTAGGATATCGCAGGGAAGAAATATCACACCATCAGAGGAGATGTGGTGCACTGTGGTTAAGGATCAAGCGGAGGAAAGAGTTACGTGTCTCCCAGGGCACGGCGATGCGATAAGGATTAGAGTCATTGCGAGTAAGAGGAAACTGTGCATCACAGAGAGGAAAGAGCAGTCTCGCGAGCTAAGAAGAGCTACGAGACGCACACAGGACACCATACAGAACCTGGTCGAGACACTTGAGTCTGTGGCCAACCCATTAGGATCACTTCGGGTGAGACTTCAGGCCGCTCCATGGTCTTTCGCCGGAAGGGCCAGTGAGCTAGGGGTGTTGTTGGTTCATTATAGTAAACCCGGGTCTGCCCAGACAACCAACAATCATCCAACACAATCTTATGTAAGACAATAGTGACTAATAGTTTTCAGCAATTTCTTAAATCCAAAATTCACAATTCAAATTTAACAACCTATTATGCATACCAACTATTTTTACAACCATGAGACTCTTCTCATAAGGTTTGGCTCTTTCACATGGTATATTCTGGCATTGGTCAGGGTCTTACCTCTCACTGCCATGCTATAAATAATCTACCTGAAACCTGAGCTTCAATCAACCAAACACTTGGTAAGTCTAGATGCATATAAACTTCTCATTGCTACAACCATCACTGAAGCATTTTCAGAATTTATAAAATTCAAATACTTCCAGCTATTAATCACATCAATATTACCAAAACTCATTTACTTCATGCAATAATTATCATACTAACATTTACAAGGCATAGTCACATCAATCATGCAATTAAATGAAATGTTTAGATACTCACTTCACAAGCGTATTATTTGTACCACCTTGCTCTTCCATAGAGCATTTCTGGCACACAACCGATCATGACTATCCTGTATTCATAACGACCTTTGAAATGGTTCCTAAATTGTCATCAATTCATCATTTCACCCATTAGTTATTCATAATATCACATGCACTCATCTCAATGCATTCATGCAATGCATCACAACATTTGCACCTATACTTATGCAATCAGTCACTCACACCCTTCATATGCATCCATTCAATGCATAACTACAAGATTTAAAATATCTTAATGCATATCCACTCAATGCTACCTCGCATTGATTCAGGAATACTATTCATTCAACACACCATGCATGGCCTAACCATGACTACCTCATATAGGATGCATTACTATAATCAAGATCATCAGTACTTAATTTTCTTGGGCTACTAAGCTCAATCAATATATGTAGGCATGACACCTTTCTATATTCAAATATCCACATGCTATGAAGTCTCTTACCTTTACCACTCCATGGGATTTTTCATAAGCAAACTCTTACCTGCATGGGTCGTACTTACACCCTTGGCATGACCAATTTGGTTGGTCCTTTGCAGGAGATTGCAGACTTTGCTCACCATCTTTTGATTATGGACTGGTTACCTTATCCCTTTCTTCATAGGGTTTCTGGTCACATTCATCGGCATCAGCAACATACTCAACCATGTCCAGGTTTTCGTTGGTTTTTCCACTAATGCCAAAACCAATGCGATAGTTATCATTAGTGGCTCGTTATATAATTTTCAATATTCTTACGAACATGTAATATCCTATGCATGAAATACACATCCTCATACATTTCAAGTATAAAACTTAGGAATGTAGTTATAATAAGCAAGATAGGTTTTAAGGAAACTTCCCTTTTCAAGTCCCACATCCTTGCATGGAACTCCTCTTCCACGCAACAGCTGGTTAGCCTTCATAGTCCTTGCTACGTCTTGGCATGCAATTTTCTAGATTTGTCCATTTTATAGTAGCGGCCATCATTAGCACTTTTCTACTCCATGCTCAGATTCTGGTGACTTTCCCTTGTTCCCTACTGGATAAGCTTTCCAATGCCTATCCACATGCTTCATTCCGACCCCGGGTGTGAAAACTACACCACTTCTAAAAATGAAGATGTTCACCAAATCTTGGCATTTTACACACAACTGCATTTTGTACTAGGTGCCAACTTCAGCCCTATAGACCCACTAAAAAATAGCTGAAAATCCCACTGGAAAATAGTTGAAATCTGCTGGAAAATCCCACTTGAAAAACTCAAATTTTCCTCTGCTGAATCGGCTCTCATTTCGGCTATCAGTCCAACGTTTCGGCGGTTGAAACAACTAATTTCCTCCACTGCTCATCGGCTGTCGGATCCACTAAGCACTACACATCGGTGATCTGATCCTCTATTTTTTTCCGACGTGTCAGATCCATAGTCATCTAGGTAGCCACAACGGCGGAAGTTCAATCCACTTACTTCATCCGACGTCGCTTATAGACTTTCCAATCAACTAAATTTTTCCGACGTTTCAGGCCGATCCTCCTCTGGCTTCCGACGTATCGGTGGACCGATATTCTAAAGTCTTCCGATGTTTTCTATACTTAGAAAAATTTTCTTCTTTTTTTTGGGAATCTTTCTTCTTCAGAAATCTTTATTCTTTCTTCTACCGTCGCATTGGCTGGTCGATTGTCTAACCTTTACCGATGTTTCAGCGATATTTCAGAGATATTTGCCGAAACTATGGCCCGTCTTCAACTAATTTCTCTGAAACTTTATCTTTTCTTCTGTCGCTACATCGACAAACTCATCTTCTATTTTTCTCTAATACTTGCCGCTGCATCGGATCCTCAATTAGATAACTTTTTTCGACGGCTCCCATACTTAGACGAATTTTTCAACTTTTACAAATTTTTGTCTTTCTACTTTCTTCCACTGACGGCATCGGAAGTCTTTTCCACTAACAGAGCCGACGTATTGGCTGCTCAAACAGCTAACTTTCGCCGCTTGATCTTCTTTTCGTCGGTAAATTTGTTCCATCCAAAGCCGCAACGGAGGAACATGATCCTTAATTTTCTTTCGATCGACGAACTGATTCTTTGAACGGCATCGAAAACCTTTTTTCTTTGGCAGGCTAGTGCTTTTGGATTTCGCAACAGCGGAACATCAAACCTCTATCTTCTTCCGATGGACGACGATTTCTATACTTAGAGAAAATTTTCAAACTTCCTTCATGGCGTCGATGAAATAGTTCCTTCCGCAGCCGCAATGGCGGAACATGATCCTTGATCTTCTTCCGATAGCCGATGTTTTCCTTACCCAGAAAAAATTTAACTTTCTTTCCTTACGGCGTCGGCGGTCGGAGGCTTTTCTCGTCAGACGCATTGTCCTTTAGCCATCCGCAATGGCGGATGCTTGAACAACTATTTTCTTCTAATGGACATCGAACACTTAGACAAATTTCCTGCGATTTTTCCTTCAAACTGTTCCCGTCGGGCGTGCTTCCTCCTAGAGCTTCCGCTGCGTCGGAAGTCTGTTCCACTAGCTCTTCTGCTACATCGGAAGTTGTTCCCACTAAGTGTTCCGACGGCTCAAACACTTAGACAAATTTTTCAAAAATTCTTTTCTGCCTGCCGCTCGTCGGATGGCCTTCTGACTACACCTTCTGGCGTATCGGAGGAACTTCCCACTTAGTTCTCTGATGATCCGATGAGCTCGGCACTTAGAGAATTTTTTCAACAAAATTTTTCTATCATAATTACTAATCTCTACTGGGCAGAAGGAAATCTTGCCTCTGTCACTACATCTTGGTGGTCCATGTAGGCCCATGCTGCAACATGAGCTCTGATACCACACTGTCATGTCCCCAACCCTCCGACCGACGAAGAGGACGCGACCAACACCAATGCATACGGGCAAACAGCCCCAAGAACATGGACAAGGATATAAAAAAAATGCTGAAATTAAAACAAGCTTAAACATAATACCTATAAGGATACATAACCAGATGCATAATCCATCATACAAGGATGCATAATTCTTCAACATACAAATGCATACTAAGATGCATAGAACATATGAAGATACACAGTTATTCAACATTCAGCGGAAGCAACACACATATACATTCCAGCATCTAACATGTTCATCATAATTCATGGAACAATACATTAAATTGCAGAGATGAAATATTCAGCAGTACTTATCTTTTGATGAAGAACTCGCCCCGCAACCAGCTACGTCGCTGCAACGTTCCACCCAACGATAGGCCAGCGTGCTCATCAATCTCTCAGCAACACTACCACCCCTGAGCTGGGCATGATTCCTCAAGGAATAAGGGTCAATCCAGGCTTACACATAGCCAAGGTTCACAAAGCAACAAACTAACACAGTTGGGATTCACTAGGTCATCAAGGAGCTAGGAAAGGCTAATGCTAAGCTGGTGGTGACAACACCAGCCTTCTCAAGCATACCCATCCTTTAATCCCACTCACAACAGTCCGAAGACCACCCACTGCATACCGCAGCAAAACAATCCCTTCACAGCCCTGTGAAGAAAACAAAGATGACCCGTTGACAATCCCAACCAAATGGTGAATACGGATCAAGCCACAAGACAACCCAGAGTTGTTATTGGCCCTATCGTGGCCAAAACAACTCAACAACAACCCAACCCAAGGTACATCAACATCCCAAGCTCACAATGAAAACAATGGCAACTTTACACAATCCCAACATAGGGGCAAAACTCCCAGCATAGACATGGGAAAACTCAGCTAGCAGGATGTGGCAATCAATAACCAGCCAACATCCACGAGCCCATAGCACACATAGTTCCCCAATGTAAACGCTGAAGACGATCACACAGACAGAAAAAAATGGGGAAGAATAACTCTCAGCCTGTGCGCAAAGGAAGAAGATGCCGCCAGGAAAAACATGGAAGAAACACACATGCACAGTCCAAAAGGGAAGAAGGACGGACTCTCAACAGCATCCAAAAATCGTGGGAAGAATAGCAACAACCCCAAACGCGGGTGAAATCAACAGCAAGAAGAAATCGTGCCCTTGAGGCTACTCTCCCAGTTCGCTGCATGCACAAACCCAAAGAAGAACCTGACTGGTGCATCAGAAAAAACAGAATGCCTCCCTGCGTGAGGATCTGAATCCCCCAGACCACAATCATGAAGGTGAAGACCAGGCGTGAGGAAGAACAAATAGCGGCCAGAATGGCCTCGCGGAGAGTGAGAAGTGAATGGAAGTTCGCCCCTCTGCCCCAGCGACGTGAAGAGGAAGAATCCGCTGGTGGAGTGGGCACGTGGGCAAGGACTGACAGTCCTGCCACAACCACCACTACTCAGCATTAACTGCCCCAACTAACTCCACTAGACATTCAAGAGGGTGGATGAGACAAGGAAAGATGGAAAATCAACAAGGTGGTAACACATGGGTTCCCCCCCAAAGACCAAGGTTGACATCCCCCACACCCTTATCCTTTGGAATCATGCCCTTTTCATCTTTCATGTTGCACTGTCGTAGCTGGTTGTGGTTTATTTTATTTGATGTGCGTTTTTACATGATGTCGAATTATAATGTGCCTAATAGCACGATATACCATCGGCAACTATCCTTATTGTTGAAACATACGCAACCAAATCGATGGTGGGGCTTTTTCCTTTAGATCCTCACCATGATTAATTACATTATATACATCATGCAAACGGGGTTCAAAACCGGGGTGTTACAGAGAACTTCGTGCTTGGAAGCCTACTCGGTCTCTTTGTTTAATAGGAGGTTTTAATAAGTTGTTTTCCATTTTAATGTTATAAACCCTTGCGTATGATGTTGGGTTATACCGGCCTTGAGCTGTGTGATGTATCTTGGTTAAGTTTTCAGCCTTACGGCCTATCAATGTAATATATTTGGTTTTAAGAATATTTTAACTTCGAGCTCTGTCTCATTTTTGCAATGGTTTTTGTAATTTTGTAATCTATGATTCTGGGTAATTATAGTCTTTCTTTCTTCGTTGTCAAAGAAAAAATTACTATTTAAGCTAACTTTTGTAAGAATTTAATGTTAATATAAGGACTGTAGACCAGTCGAAAAAGAGAAATTTATAATATTTAAACTTGCTTTTCTAGTATGTACAAGCTAGGGTTTTCCTGAAATGAAACCCTTGTCGAAATAAGTTCTTCAATTTATTTATTAATTAGGTTCTGCTACTTGTTGATTCGGTTGAATTATTACAGGTGTGTTGTGATATTTTTAACTTGTAACTGTACTTATCTTGCTTGTTTATAAAAGACATTTGTTTTCTGAAAAGAATGTAAATAGTCTATAGTAAACTAATGTTTATTTATATAATTATCAATGTAAATGGATTACAACTTAGATGTTTTGATTTATAATAGTTAAATAAATTGGTTAGGGTTTTGACCCTGAATTTTTTCCTTCACAGGTAAAAGCGTGTCTGGTAAATGTAAAATAGTTTTTACATATATAAATATTTAGTTTATACTAGTTATTTTTTATTTGTACATTGCTTTTATTTACTAAACTGTAATGTAGAATTTATTCAGAGTTCTCGAAAGGATAGCAAATAAATTCTGTAGCTCTGTTTACTCTTTATAAATTAAGGACTTTTAATATAACCCTATCTAGTTTATTTTAAATATTAGTCTTAGGTTTAGTTGATATTGTTAGAAGATAAACTATGTGGTTAGTAGCCCGTTTATATACTTAACTGTATGTAATCATTGTAACTCTACTGCAGTTTTTCTATTGCATTTCATTCAGCTATACTAAGTGAAAACAGAGAAATAGAAATAAATCGTAACATTGTTTTTCCTCCATAATATTTTAACATTGAAATAAAATTATTCTGCTATCTATAGTTACACAATCCTATCTACTATTTTCATTCTCTTATCTACTTAAACATTCTACCTGTGCTAGAGTACGGCCTGGGGTTTCCAGGTTAGGAAAAACAGAGTCTAGAAATTTATTTACATTCTAACACATTATTTTCTAATTCCATTTCATTTCTAAAATAATTTAATAAAAATACTAACACAAACTGAACTAATAACATTCATATAGCACTTATCTAAGATTTAATTAACTAACACAATATAATAAAATAACTTAGAACCTGATGACAACAACAGTGTTAGGAGGCCGTTCCTCCCTACAAATCTCTTGGAGAGCGCTCAAACAACGCTTCCTCACGACCCCCGAGCCTGTCCCTAGTCTTCTTGAATTGGTGGAGAATGCAAATAGTAGAACCCTTTGTCAACTGACTAGTTCAATACCTCAGTAAATACTCTGGTCTTAGCAGTATGATCTTTAGCTTAAACGCTATACTAGATCAATTAGCAGTTATCCCCTCAAACACTTTCCAAATTTCCCTTCCATTGAATTTCTCTAAATTACATTTATTCAACTTGAATGATCACTTCTCTAGAAAGAGCAACCCCAGCTCTCTTCAATGGTAATTTTTATAAAGATTTCCTAGGTCTTTTGGGTCAGTTGTCATTAATTGAGCCACCTACTCTGATTCCCCTTTCTTGGGGAATCATGACCCCAAATGTAGGGAGGTTGCCACCTGCAATAGTTGGAAGTGGTTTGAGGATGCTGCCACATGCCAGTTTGCTCTCCACCAGTCTCCTCCACAAATTTGACCAGTAAACACTCTTTTAATAGCTCTCCTAAGTTGTTGTCTCCTCCTTTATTTATTTATAAATAAAATATTCAAAGTTTACATTAATTATCCTTGACCCTGCTAAGTCATCAATTACAACTTAGCATAAAATTTAACATATTGTCCTCAAATAATATAATTTTTTTTTTTTGCAAAATTGGGGCTTGTGACACATGACTAGGGAGAAAACATAGGGCTTAGACAATAAACAAAACCTCTAGACATATAAGATTAATATTCATACCTCTAACCACCACAGAAGACCTTTTAAGAGTATCATTGGCTTAATATTTGGAGTATCAATGTCACTAAAAGGTTTTATGCACTATATATGGGTGTTAAGGCCCTCGACATGTTTGAAGGAGGAAAACTAGGCCTTGTCCCCCTAAAAAAACATTTTGGGTATCGAAGGCCAAAAGAAACACCTCGAACCACTACACATGACCTACTAGGGGTATTCTTTACCTCTAAGTGAGGACATAAATGCTATTATAAGGTTTTTTCTAGCATGTATGGCCCTTAGGGTTTTGTATCATGTCATAAGACAAAAATTGGGCCTTAGGCACTAAGGGAATATTTGAAACACACCTATGAACTTCCAACTCTATCTTTGGAATCTATGTGTTGATGTAAGTGACACTAGATATGGGTCATAGAACCTTGGACATTGTTGTGGGAGGAATCGTAAATTACCTAGGACTTAAAGGAATGTTTTAGGAATCTGAAGCTAAGAGTCGTTTATCAAACTATCACATAGGTGATCATCTACTATATGTGGGATCATTATCTTTAAAGTGGGATATATTTTTCAATATATTGTTTTTCGCACTAGGGATGGGTCTTGGACAATTGTTGGGTAATAATTTGATGGAATTATACTGTAACATAATATTATTGATCTAATGGTAAATTATTAAGTATATGAACCATAGCATACACCCATTATAGTGTATATTTGGCATAAAAGTTGGATATGTAAATAATAAAAATATTTTTCATAGTGGGATGGGTCTCAAGGCCTTGAATGGAGTCATGGGAGAAAATCAAGAGCATTGTGTAGGTGTCAAAGGGCCTTGGGAATGACATTTTAAGGAACAATGCCATGTATTTGTCCCTAAATATACCATTGAGGAATCCAAATCGATGAATAATGCCTCAAAGTACCATGCATGATTTTGCATGGGTATCCCTTGTGCTATGTATCTAAGTCTTGTGTGGTTAGGGCCTTCGACATAATAAATGGATAACAGCCAAGTCTGAGGCCATAAAGGAATATTCTTTCTATCCAAGGATAAGATCTTGGTGAATGATGGCTTAAGGAGGAAGGTCATTCCTTTTCCCCAATAGAAAACCATTGATGCATCTAGAGCCATGAATAATGCCTCGAAACACCTTGCATGACCTCACAGGAATATCCATGTCACTATGTATCTATGTCTCGGGGACTTCGGAACTTGGACATGTTCAAGGAAGGAGACTTAATCTTCTAGACCTAAATAAATATTCTAAACATCCAATGCTAAGTATATTCCCTCCACCAACCACACATGTCCTCTTGAGGGTAATATTTCCCTATTATTGAGCACATTAGTTGCATTAGGTGGTTTTTAACATTATGTCCATGTGTCACATGGCCTTGGTATTGATTCTCAATGGAATAAGACCATTCCTTTGTCCTTAAATAAGTCATTGTGGCATATAGAGCAATGAAATATTCCTCAAGTCACTTGCATGACTTTGCAAGGGTATCCATGGTTCTCTATATCTATGTCTTAAGGCCTTGGTGATTTCAACATGGTCAATGGAGGAGATGTGATCCTTGGGCACTAAAAAAATGTTCTAGCCATTCATAGCTAATAAGGATGTCTCCACCAACTAGACATGGGCTCATAAGGGTATCATTGGCATATGGTTGAGGATGTCAATACCATCAGATTCTTTTGAGAAATATGTATGTGTGTTAAGGAATAGGGAATGGAATTATAAGAAAAAATACCATTCCTTTCTCCATAAATAAACCATTGAGGTAGTCAGAGCCATGAACAATGCCTCAAAGAACCACACATGAATTTACAAGGGTATCCACGGCATTATGTATCCAATTATCAGGAACTTGAGGGCTTGCAAATGATCATGGGAGGAGACCTAAAGTTGGGGGCCTAAAGGAATCATCTAGCCATCCACGGCTAAGAAGGTATCCTCCACCAACCAAACATCATCTTTTAAGGGAATCATTGTCGTACAATTAATTATGTTAGTGGCATTAGGTGGTTTTGAGTAATATGTACATGTCTCAAGTCCTTTGGAATGGTGTTCCATGGAAGAATACCATGAAATTGGACCTGGATAATTTTTTAAGGTATTTAGAGCCATGAAAAATGCCTTGAATCATCGTGTGTGACTTCGTAGGGGTATCCATGGACTATGTATCTAGGTCTTTTGAAATTGGTGCATTCAAAATGGTCAATGGAGAGACTTTAACCTAGGTCCCGAAAGGAAGCTCTAAGAATCCATGCTTAGGAAGGTTTCCTTCACCAACCACACATGGCCTCCTAATGGTATCATTGGTCTATGATTGAGGATTTCAATTCCATTAGATAATTTTGAGTAACAAGTACATACCTCAGGGTCTTGAGAATTGCATTTTTTGGAAGAAGGTCATTCCTTTGGATATTAAGAAACTAGTTATGCATCCAAATCCATTAATAACGCCATACAGAAGCACACAAGACTTCATAGGGTGTCCATGGAATTGTGTATGAAAGGCCAATGAAATTGGGCCCTAGGAAATTATCGAAGGAAGAGACCCGAACCTAGAGGCATAACGAATATTCTAGCCATTTAGGAATAAGAATTTTTCCTCCACCAATAGCAAATGTCCTTCTAAGGGTATCATTGGATTATAATTGAGGATGAAACTGCTTTTAGATTGTTTCAAGTAGTACCTGTGTGTCTCAAGGCCTTAAGAATGATGTTGTAGGGAAGAATACCATGTGTTTGGACTTAAATAAATTTTTGAGGCATCCAAAGCCATTAATAATGCATCAAGGTAACATGCATGACTTCATAATGGTGTGCATGGAAGTATGTATCTAGGTTCTAGCCTAGGGGGCTTCAACTTGGTCAATGGAGGACACCTAAACTTCAAACCCTAATGGAATATTTTATCCATCTAGTACAAAGGATCTTTCCTCCACCAACCACACATGCTCTCTTAAGTGTGTTATTGGCATATGAATTAGGATGGCAGTGTGATTATGTGGTTTTGAGCATTATGTAGGTGTCTTAGGTCCTTGGGAATGAATTTATATGTAAGAGCGCCATGCATTTGGACATAAATAAATCATTGAGGCATTCAGATCCATGAAAACTTTCTTAAATCACCGTACATGAATTTTCAGGGGTATCTATGGAACTATGAATCTAGGTCTTGTAGCCCTAGATCCTTGGACATTGTTAGTTGAGGATACCTAAACCTTGGAATCAACAAGAATCTTCTATCCATATAGAGATTAGTAGGTTTTCTCCACCAACAACACATGGCCAACTAAGGGTATCATTTGCATATGATTGAGGATCTTGATGTCGTTAGGTGTATTGAGGATGGTGTAAGTGTCCTAGGGTCTTGGAAATGACACTATAGGTAAAAAGACCATGCCTTTTGCCCCGTGAAAATGATTGACCCATACATAGCCATGAATAATGCCTCAAAGCACCACACATGATTTTGCATGGGTATCCATTGTTCTATTTATCTATGTATCGTAGTCTTGCGACCTTGGACATTGTCAATGGAGGAGAACTACAACTCAATCCCTAAAGGAATATTCTAGCCATCAGTGCTAAGAAGGTTTCCTCCACCAACAATACATGGCCTCTTGAGGGCATTACTTTCATATGATTGATGATGTTTAAAATGTTACGCGGTTTTGAGCAATATGTAGATGTCTAGGTCCTTGGGAATTACTTTCCATGGAAGAATACCATGCCTTTGACCCTCAAGAAACCATTGAGGGATCCAAATCGATGAATAATTCCTCAAGTATAATTGGGCATCACTTTCTAGGGTAATACATGGAACTATGTACCCAAGTTTAAACCCCTTAAATTCCTCTACCCCTAAAGAACTATGTGAGGAATCTTGGTCAAAACATAACACCTAAAATCATCACGCATGATTTACTGAGTTTATTCTTCACCTAGAAGTACAAATATATCTACCATTATGATTCTTTAGAACTAGCTATGGGTCTTACGTATCTAGACATGGTTATGGTAGGAAACTCAGGCTTCTATCCCTAAAGGAAGCTTCTAGAAATCCAAGGCCATGATTAAAACCTAAAAGCAACATACATGACCCCATAATTATATGTGTATCTCATAAAGTTGATACTTGTATCATTAAGGGTTTTATAGGTTAGTAGGGTCCTAGACATTGTTGGAGGAGAATACTTACGTTGAAACTTATAAAATAAGTTTGTAGTATTCTAAGGCTGTGAATGATGGCTCAAAGAAGCAAGCATGATCTATCAATAATATTCATAAATTTTGACTAGGGATATCGATGGTATTAAAAGGTTGTTAGCAATAGGTATGGGTCTTGAGGTTCTGCACATGGTTGAAGGAGAAATTCATTTGTAAGAATTTGATAGGATCATAACACAAGAAAAAGATTAAAATAATCTAATTTAAGTAGATATTTTTCAAATTTTCGTCACAAATAAATTTACAGGTAATGTTACAAGGAAAAAGTGAAAAAATGAATCTAAGATGATATTTTCAATTGAAATCTTTGTCTACACTCTCAAGAATTTGTGATGAGAGTGTTTTGTCAAACCAACATGATATTAGAGTAAGTGGAGTATTAGAATTCAAAATGTATGAAGCAATTTAAGGTAAGTTCATCATAAAAAAGTGGAAATAATGTTTATGTTTTTCATGGTGGTGGTAGAGGAGGAGGAAACATCAACCATTGGCATCACCATTCTTTCAAGGTTATTTATCTTATTTAGGTAGTCAAAGGATAAAATAATATTTGGTATGGTGGAAAGACAAAATTTTGGAGGAAGCCACGTAGATATTGGAAGAAGAGTATGAAAAATTGAAGGGTTGATTGGAACAATAGGACTGGGGAAAAAGTTGTTTCTCACCTAGGGATATTGATGTAGGGGTAATCGAGCTCCATGACCAAAAGAAACAAATTGAAAACGAGTAGTCGCTAGGGAGGAGTCGAGTAGTCACCAGGGTGTTGACAAGGAATGATTGGACCATGAAGAAGATAGAAAGGAAGAGAAGGATTAGGAAAACATCTAATGACTTAAAGGGATGACTGCAGTGTCACACTATGTGACTGAAGGGGTGGAAATTGTGACTTATCGATAGGATTGAAGTTTAGGAAACTAGGCATCATCGCAAAAGTAGTCAAGAAATAATTGAAGTCATATGGAAGTAGATGAATATTCTAAAAGGCATAGCATGCCAAGGGGTTTGCAAATGGAGAATTGAATGCCAAGTGTACCTGTTGAGTTGGAGAAGAGAAGATACTTGAGGCTTCTAGAAGAATAAGAAGCAAGAAAATGGGTCAGATGATGGAAGTATAAATAAAAATTGTGGTAAGAGAAGAGTTGCTTCTTTTGTTATTTAGTTTCCTCAGAAAAGAAGAGAAATTGAAAATAGAGAGACGACAAACTAAAGTGGATTTGAACCCTAAAACTATGTAAACACCTTTTATGTAATTGCACCGAGAGGCGCTCTACAACCCAGTATGGGGGAGATCTTGTAACATAACGTTCCTCATGCATGTACCGTTCCTCATGTAAATGTTGACTATAAATATTATGAGGGATACGTTGTAAAGTCATGTAACGTTCCTCATTTAAATGTCGGCTATAAATATTTACTTCTATTTACTTATTATTTCCGATTATGAGGGAGATGTTGTAACGTTATGTAACATTCCTCATGTAAATGTCGGCTATAAATATTATGAGGGAGATGTTGTAACGTTATGTAACATTCCTCATGTAAATGTCGGCTATACATATTTACTTCTATTTACTTATGATTTTCGATTACGAGGGAGATGTTGTAATGTTATGTAATGTTCCTCATGTAAATGTCGGCTATAAATATTTACTTCTTTTTAATTATGATGTAGGTTTTGTTGGTCGTTAATTAAATGTAAATTTTTTTTTGGCCCATTAAAATAATATTTAGTAGCCGAAGTGTTTCAAGCTCAGAACAATCTCCCACCCCGTGTAATGATGCATACTTTTACATGGCCAAGTCGTTGTTAAATGATAATCCGAAGGTGATAGAGATGCCGGATTTTAAATTTTCTGTGAAGAACCCATTCTAACTGAACAATTTCCATCACATTAATTAATGAATGATTATTACCATTCTCAAAAATCGGTTTGGATTGGTCAATGAATTATATATATATATATACAATTCCTGAAACTAACTAACTGGTGTGTTGTATGTTTTCTAATTCAAGTTTACCAATTAACTTGCACATATACGATATATTAAGTTTACCCATTAACTGGCACATATACGGTATATTAACGGGAGTGTGCTAATTTGTTCTTGGTTATCCTTGTGTTCTACTTACAAGTGCTGGAGGAGCACATGCTGGCCTATATGTTTTGTCTCATTTAATGCAAAGGAGTTGATGTACTTGTTGCTATCTATTATGTATATAAAAAACAACTTCCCTGTAGAGTGAAAAAGCTAATCTAGTTCTCTCCGGGCCAACAATTATATAGTCACCGGTCAGAAAAAGCTCATCTGCATAAAACACATGAACGAAATAAACAATTCCAAATAAAGTTCAATTGGCTTGACTTCTCGAGAAATCCACTATATTTTTTGGGAAATATACATCGGCAATCAATATAAAAATCACAAAACACAAGAATGATGGAAAATAATTGCTAATTTTTTTAAATATGAAGTTATTGGGAAACACAAGATAGTCCTTGTTGGACTAACCACAGTAAAGATTAGGAATTGATATCGTGAGCATCTGACTAATTCTTTATTATAAATATATTAATATAAAACAATAAATCAATTTATATTATATTATATTTATATTATACTCATTATCATCATGAATCTATTATGATTTATATTGTATTCATGATATCATGAATATAATTATATTTGATTTATATTATACTCATTATCATGAATCTAAAAAACGTCGAGATGGTAAAAATATTGTGTCTTTCCACAAGCCAACCTTTGTGACTTATTTTGTGAGACTGGAATTTAATATTGAGTATTGAAATTTTAGGTAAATTTTATCTTTTGATTTATTGATTTTTGTAATAAATTTTAACTTGTTTTACAGCCGTGTTTCTTGATTGCGATTTTTTGATTTTACAACTCGTCATTTTTTGGAGCTATCTAATTTTGGAATGTATATAATTTCTCGATTTCAAGAATTGGAAATCAGAAATTAAGAAATCGAGAAAGGAGAATGTGGAATTCTGACTGTATCTACTTTCACAAAGTGGAAGTACCGATTTGCGAGTATCGCAGAAGTTTGTTTGTCGAATATTTACTTCATGATTTTACTTAATAATTTTCTCTGCTTTACGAGTTTGCAATTTATGATATTGCGGATGTTCGAAATGGGAAACAAACTTAATTTTTCAACTCAATGTTTGTTTCCTGATCTCGGGCTATCGATTTCACAAATTGGAAGTCTAAATAGTTTAAAAATTTATATTTTATGGTGTTTGTTTCATCTTGTCCGTTGATCCATAATAAATTTACAGTCGAAATTATTTTGGTCATTTTAGTTGGATTTTTAAAGAATCGAACTTAAGATTTTTCACTTTGGTGAGGGTTTTTTACTATTCATTTCCTCTCTGTCCCAACGCGCAGAATCTTGATTTTGACCTGTAATTTTTCACTCTCTGACTATTTTTTCTGGTAAATTTAAACTTTCATCATTTTTCGACATGGTTGCTAAAATTCAATCAGAGAAGGTATCTGTTACGACCAGGAATAACAGATCTAACGGCTCTTAAAGAGCATAAAATCAAAGATCCCAAAGCCCGTGTTTTCACTGACACGAGTGGGTATGTGTCTAACTCCTCATATGTGGACTGGTCCAGAATTTATTCTATTTTTGACAGTAATGAGTTTTCCTCTGTTGGTCATGACGAAGCTTTCTACATGCACATACGCCATTCTCAGCTTCATTGCGTTGTGGTGAGACCTTCGTTTATGTCTTACACGGACCCCGTTAAGTGGGCATTGGACCACGTCGACCTTAAACAACGAATGTTTAATGATATTGAGAATTTATCTATTGCTTCGTTTCATCCAGATGTGTTTTCTAGGGCTTATTGTTTGGAAACTCCGAAGCAGCTTTTCTTGGCAAAATTTTTCAACGAAACCCTTGCCAAAATGAATAACGAACAAGTGGTGAAATCTTGGCTGAATGAACCAACACTAGTGATTCCTATTTCACTTTCGGCATATCTAGTTTCTTGGTTTAGAGAGCCTTTGTCATTGCTGGCCGCCATGTTTTGCAGGTTATTTGGCTTACTCAACTGTTCCTTATTCAAAGTGATATGGGTCCCTATGGCGAACCATGTTTTTCTTACAAGTGATTCCTTCAACTGGGCACAAATTCTGTTTTTCAATTTGTGGGAGGAAATTGAAAACTATCAGAGAACCCTGGCCAACCAAAAACCATCTTTCTACATGTCATGGTTTGTTATGGATGCATTATGTGCGTGTTCTTGTTTCCTGGAGATAAATTGGAATTGGAGCGAGAAATGTCCACCTATTCATATATATTGCGTTGATATGTGGGACGAAAATTTCATACCTCGTTTCTATGAGATCTGTGACCTGTTTCTTGGGTCAATGTACTACAAAAATTTTAAAGCTGATGATCCTTCATTCTCTCAAAAAGATAGGGAATTCATTTCAGTGTATGTCTACTGGTACGTAGGACAATATTTCTCTTACATAAGGATTTGGGGCAGCAATATAGTGCACTTCCTTTCGAAAATAGTTCCATATTGAATGGTGCTTCAAGAATTTTCCTATCAAACTGTGATTGATGGCGCTTTCTCCAAGTTGACCAAACATAAGAAGAATGCTTGGCCCAAATTTCTTGTGAATCTTGGCAATATTATGGTACTAAATATTGTTCATGCGTCCTTGTTGGGAAAAGAGATTTCTTTAATGAGTTTGGGGGAGGGACCGAAAAGAATGCATGACCTAGTGGCATATTTTTCTAATATATTTGCTCATGAGCATGTCAAATTTCAATACGTTCATCAAAATGAGCCTGATGATTCCATATTCCGAGAAGCTATCACTTTTCATGAGGCAATTGATAAAATCACTGAACCAAAGATAAACTCTCATATGTACTTGTTTCAAAATCATCTTAAGAAAAGAACTCTCCGAGAAAGAGAAGATAAACTTGAAATAAAAGAAGATCTTGAGAAGTAGAAGAGAGAAGAAGAAGCGAGAGAACATGCAGGAAGGTCTCCTGCTGCTATTGTTGCTCGACCTAAGAACAAGGGGGAAGGTGTTCTTGAAGGCCCATCGAGCCCCTCTCTTACAACAATCAAAGATATGTGAGAGAAAGGGGCAGGACTCAAAATAAATTTTGAAAAAGTCGGGTCTCAACTGCAAATTGAGACAAAGTTAACTAAACTAAATCCTAAAACACAGAATATTGTAGCAGTTTCTGAACAGGCTCAACTGTTAGAAGCATAGACAAAAGAAAATCCCATTTCTTTGATCTCAATTCACAAGAAAGAGGAGAATCTTGTTCGAGAATGTTCGATCCCAGATACACCTATGCAAGAACCTTCTATACAAAAGGTAATTTGTTTATCGTCAGCTGAGATTGTGAATCATGATACAAATGTGGAAGAAGATGATGAGGCTGTTATGACTACAGTTGTGTCATCTATACCCAATATCCAAAGGTTTTCCAGTATGTTAGGTACATCATATTTTCAGCATTGTTTTCCTGAGGTAAATTTGTCATCAATAATGTCAGCTACTATTAGCATGTGAACTAGTTTAGTTGACTCACCTATTCATATTTCTCATTCTTCCTTTTCATCAGCTCAGCCAATCACCACATCCCCAGTTTCCTATATTTTTTAGGATGACATTCCTTCTATCTCTATGAATCTTCCTCAACAGGAGGATTTGCCTATATCTGATTATTTTACATCACTCACTTTTACCTCTGTCTCTTCCCATATGAATATTCTCCCTCTTAGCATAGAAATTCCTTTAAATCAAACCCAAACTGATCCTTTGGTTACCATCCACTAGCAAAGCATTTCATCTTCTGAAGTTATCACAAATGTTGGAGAAGATGCAGTGGTAGCCTTTGGAAAATATTATTGGAGTAAATGGGATAAAGATGTGGTTAAAATGGGAGCCAAGAGAGCCAGAGAAAGCTTAGCCAAAAATGTGCTTGCCATTGGTGAGGTCATATGGAAGGCATACACAAGTGATATGAAACAAGGGGTAGTGGGGACAGAAGCTTCCATTGAAGTTTTTGCTGCAGCTAATTTTCAATCTGTTTCACAATTAAGTTTGGCTCTTGGTGAAAAACAGAAGGAATTGGAGAAGGCCAAACGGGAGTTAGCCGAAAAACAACAGAGGTATGAAACAAGAACATGAAGACAAAATAGAGAAATGGAAAAAGAAAGCTGAAGAAGCCAAGAAGCAGCTTCAGAATGCAGAGTTTGTGAATCAACAACAAGCAGAACAAATTGCTCTTTTCAATCAAGAATTGAAAGATCTCCATTAAGCCTCAAAAGGCTGCTCTTTTGTCGATGTGAAACCTGAGGATTTTAAACAGGTACTCTATAAAATAAAGGAAGAATTTCAACAGGATGTGATAGATTTGTATAGTTGTTTTGATGAGATGCAAGGCCTGTACGAGAATTTTATCAAGCATTGTGAAAGTATTGAGGGTCACCATCATTGGATGAGAGAAACATCACTAGTACAAAAGTGCGGATTTTTCCACGTTTCTTACTTTTTGGTGTAAAATCGGAGCCAACAGGAATGAGGCGTCGCTGTATCCACGCCTAGCCGTCACTGTATCCACACAGGGGGTCTTATCCATCGCTGTATCCACGGCTAAAGAGCTGGACGTCGCTGTATCCACGGCTATCCGTCGCTATAGCGACGACACTGCCAAGTTGACCTAGGGCATTGAGATTTCACTGGCTTTTTACAACGGTCAACTTGACCTAGGGCACAAAAAGTCAATGTTTGCCGTCGCTATAGCGACGTCTAAGAGTTCTATAAAAACGAAGATCAAAACGATATTTTCTTCACACTTTCCATTGTTGTAGCACTGTTTTCGGGTGATTGTTGGAGCTGTTTATTATTTCCGTCTCCTGCTGGTGAACAATCTAGATCTACATAGTTCGGATTTTAAACGTGCAAGGTTAGTTTGTGTTTTCAAATGATGCATACTAAATGATTTCCAATCTTCCAAACATGGATAGACATCTATGTTTAGGCCTTCATCCTCTTATCTTCACAATGTTCTTCTTTTACTAACTTTTTTTTGGTAGTATTGGATGAATTCGCTTGAAAGATTTTGTTTCTTTTGTAGCTTATGTGTCCTCTTTCAAGGTTTAATGCCTTCTACTGGAAAC
>LPNX010751906.1:143344-173853 GCA_001517045.1 Pseudotsuga menziesii | reverse complement strand
AGTGACTGATTTCACTATTGGCTCTATCATTAAAGAAATTGTATGTTTTCCAATTTTTACGAGTATATTTTTTTTTTTTGCTTCTAAAATATTGTATGAAAGTACTTACATCTAAAACATAAGTAATTGATTCCATCCCAAGTCACCAAAAAAAAAATTAGGAATCTTTTAACATTCAAATCTATTGGGAAATAATCCCATTCACTAGTCCTAGTTTTGATCTTGGACTTAGTCTTGAGGTACTTAAATTTCTTGAGTTAGGATTTGATTTAATACTCTAAAATATATCTTATTTTAATATTAGGGATATTAAATTGTTATGAGTGTATGGTATTCTAAACCTTTCACAATAAAAAACAATTACTAATTTATAACTCATTCCTTAAATTGTTTAAACTTTATTATATCATATCCCTCCGACGCCTTGTTTAAAATTTCGATTCCAAAATGTATGTGTGATTTAAAGGTTTATTAACATATGGAAACTAGGCTTGCAAGGATTCATCTCTACCAGATCAAATATCTCATTTTTATTACTAATAAATACATTGAAAAACAATTACTAATAAAAAACAATTACTAATTACTTGAAGGCATTTGCCATTTACCGCCTCCATTTTCGTCCCTCACAACCCTCGCATCTCCTCACAATTTCGTCAGGCCACCCAAAGTCAAGAACAGAACACTTGGAGGCAGATTCAGAGCACCCGTGGTCCTAAATCAGCATACAAGGGTTTATCTGAGGCGTTGAGGTTTTTGACAATCTGCTACAGGCCTAAATTCTTGTCAACAAACAGTTGACAATCCCCCTTGGAGAGAGCTGATCCCCTTCGCTAGGAGCTCGAGAAAGCCCAGGTGAACGCATTTGTTTGCAGGCTTCCTATCACCCTCCAAGGTCATCCACGAGCATCGAACATGTCTGGACAGGTATGTCTTTTAATGCTTCCACCTTTAATGCTTCCACCTTTGCTAATATTCAATCCACCAAAACAATATGCCCCTAGTTTTCCACTTGTTTTCACAGCCATATCTTGTATATTCATTGACAGGCTAGAAAGCAGGGTTCTTTCTTGAAAATTGATGGCCATCTGGGGTATAAAAAGTTGTATTGAAACTTGTTGCCAGTTTGTTTTCAATTTTTTTTCAATTATTTGCTAATTTGAAAACCATTGAGTCCCACATATCCTTGAGAAACTAAAAATGGCCCCATCCAGTACTTGCTTCTGGGTAGGGTTCAGCCAACCGTATTAACAAGTGACAGAAAGTAGGGTTCAGCCAGCCGTGATTGGTAAAGTTAACAAGTGATAGAAAGTCAGTGACCCCCGAAGAAGCATTGCTCAAATGAATTGATGCTATATGGAGATAGCCCTGGTTAACTAATACGCCTGACCATTCATGTTCAGACTTCAGAGTAACTGATTAACGCATTATCAAGGGCTAGACAGCAAGCACATTTTGGCTAGCCTATGGATGGCCTTTGTGTAGAGTGGCAGAAAACACATCAATCATATACAGGCCTGGAATTTCAAATTTCCAATGCCTGTCATGTGAAAATTTGGTGACGTTTTCAAGTTTTTGGTGCCTGTCATATTACGTCCTCGACAATTTGGTTCCTGTCAAATATATTTTCGTTTCTAAGTTTGCTATAAAGGAGCATACACTCTGTTCTTGATTGATACTGAAATACAAATTAATCACTGTTTATTTTTATTCCAATTGATTCTTCTACGTATTGCGGGGGCAATTATAAACCTGCAGTAGTTTAGAGCAACTCGAGTGCTCATAGAGAGGGGTAATTTATAAATTTTGTTCTTTTGAAAATAAAATAAACAATCTTATTACAAACGTTTTAGAATATAATTAAAAATTAAATATATTGTAAAGTACAACTTTTTAAAGATCAAAACTGTAACGCTTCATCTCAGAAATCCTAGAAATACTTTATTGTATTCTATATTAAATCTCACAATATTGAAAGAACAAATAAATTGAAGTTTCTTTTTCCAATTTCTTCTGGGCCGGATTGACAAACCCTCTTAATATAGCAGCAGAATTTTCTGTCAGTACCGAAAAATAAATTAAATCTCTGATTCTACGAGTAAAATTTAACATGGAATCACAGAGAACTGAAAAATGAATAAATCTCAGAATCTAAGTAAATATATAGTTAAAAGTGGACAAATCACACTGTACTGAGAAATTAATTTATCTCGGAAATATTTAGCTTTTTCCAACAGAAACAATTGAAAACACATTCTAATCAGAATAAATGAATTATATGTAGAAGATGTCTTCCCTGCACATTATATCGTGTCATACGACAGGATTCTCTTCAATTTTATTTGCAGTTTATTTACCAACAGGCAATTTGTGCTCGAAGGAATCTACAGTTCAATTCATGCGCTAGCCAAGGCTTTAAAAGTTGGGGTTTAGGGTTGCTGCACGCATTAGGGTATAGGGTTTTGGGTTGCAGCATACATTATGTAGTCATGTTAAATCAACAAGTTACAGTATTGCTATCAAAACAAAACACTGGCAGACAAAATTCGTTTCTTCACATCAATGCATAATTTGTTGAGTGTTTAAAGAAGAGAAAGGGGTCGGTGAAAGAAGGATTAATTGTAGCATTATTCTAAAATATAATGAAACGCAACAAAAAGTCCTACATACATTGAGTTCATCTCTACTTCTTAATTAATTGACCTAGTTGCTTTCGATCTGAACTCACAACCCTTGCAAAAGAAAGCTTTAATCACAGTAAACTTTTAATGGAAGCATCTTACCTGATTTTTCCAAACGCAAAAGTTCTTCCTATGAATATATGACGAATCTACTGCGCAAATGAGCAGAATACGCATGTATAGCAGGCTGCAAGTAGGTATGTAAAAACCAGAAGTTTGTAGGAACCAATCCTTTATTATCAAAATTTATTTTCAGCACATGAGCAATACGGTTGAAGAAGATAACATCTGCTCTACACTAGAGTTAAGAACACGGCTTATACTGCACATATACAATTGTGTAATAGTGGATACCTATCAGATAAAGTTGGACTAGCAGGCGGGAAAATATCTGTTGTAAATCGCTGCCAGCCAGCTAGGTTCTCCACTTTCAGCTCAGAGAATAGATAGTTGGATGACAGATACAATCCAATCCACTTTGGTCGATCCTCCAGTCTTATTTCTTCTGTTTAGCAGGTAGATGGAGAGAGAAAATAGTGCCCAGACAATCGCTAATTGCTATGGGTTCTGTTTAGATAGTGGACATGGAAATCAAAGCTCCTAAATTAGATATTCTAGATAACTTGTAGGATGTTTCACATTCCATATTCACAATTAGAACATTGAATTGGCTCATAGCAAACTCGCTCAAGAAGGTGACAATTTGGGTTCTTCTTCATCTCTCTCGAGCCTCCAAAACTGAACCCCTTTGCAAACTCAGTTTTACAATATATAGAATTAATGCTATCAGTTCAGATCCAAAATTTGTGGATCGAAATCCCTCTAAAAACCAATTATAGAAAACCAACCAAGAAAGACTAGGATTTGATAACCAAAGAACTAAATCCACAATTGTTTGCAAATAAAACTGGAACTGCTAGATAACCTGCCAGGTGTATTGGGATGCTTCATTTAGCCTTAGAACTACCTTTGAATATGGTGATACATCTCCCAAAATTGTCATAAATTTGGAATAATTATTTCTTTGTTGATCTTGCACCAAAATGCTCTTCCACCTTTTGCAAGGAACATCAGTGTTATGATTGCATTCATTTGAAGAGCCCAGTTCTTCCATGTATTTCGCATGATTGAACCATGAGTGATAGCTATTGTTCGAAGGCAGTTGAAATCGCATTTTAGAATATACATGTGTCAAATGCTGCTAGCACAATACATGGTGACCTTGGAAAGTCACAAGCCAAACCGTCTCGTGAGGTAATTATTAAATATAGTAACTTAATTCGACCAGAATAAGTAAATGTTTTGATGACTACAATCGATATAGTAACATGCATATTATACTTTTTTTTTATGGTGAAATTTTTGCAAAACCTCATTTTTGTTTATGGTACAATTATTTGCACAACTTGTGCTAATTGATTTATTGTGTCAGGGTGACGGCAGTGCTCACAGCGCACCTGCAGTGTCTCAGCAGGTACGGGGTGACCGTGGGAAGTCACCTGCAGTGTCGCACCAGGTACAGGGTGACTGTGGGAAGTCACCCGTGGAGCCTCAACAGCCACGGGGTGACCGTGGGAAGTCACCAGCCACTACACCGCATCCGGTAAGTTTTATTGATACTACAACAATTATTTTACAGTTGAACAATTTTTGAATGATGTTACAATTAATTTCCTTGATTTTATTGTTTCATGATTTTAGTTTGGTGCACTGGATGTGGATGACAATGTAAGTGAGGAAGAAATTTTTACCTTCATAGACCCAATGAAAACGGTCTATTTGTCCCTCAAAAGGGAAAACAAGGATTTACTGGCCTTTGCTTGCAAATGGCCCAAGACAGATGATGACAAGGCAATGATGGTGGAGCTACAACAAAAAATAAAGGGTTATGGGGTTAGTGTCATCGATTACAATTTTTATAAGCTTTAACATGATTTCATATTTGATGATATGTTTTCTATTATTGCAAATGCTCTTATCAACTCGATGTTTTCCGTATGTAGGAATTTTTGGAACCCCAGGCTAGAGAACCTACAAAGACAGGTATCGGTAGCAGTGACCATCCATTGCATAAAAAAGCTCATCAAAGAAAGGTAGCAATGAGGATTTTTGAGGATTTCCTCGAAGCCAATGATGAGCGCAATGATGATGAGATGGGGCATGATGATGAGATGGAGCATGATCATGACATGGAGCATGATGATGAGATGGAGCCACCTGGGACTCCACATGACGCTGGAGATGAAGCTACTGTAGATGGCTAGGAAAATTTTCCTGGAGCAGTACGAGTCAAAAGCACCGGATCACTAGATGCGATGTTTCTAGTCGATGAAGCATGTGTTCCTATGAAAATACAAAAGATGGCAGGTATTTTGTAATTGTTTTCATCAATGTTTTTCATTAAATTGAAATGGACATATTATGAAAATATTGTAAATTAAGCTGTAAATGTTTATGCAGGAAATAATTTCTTCTACAGACACTTAAATGGCAAAGCATTGGAGCTGTTTGGGCCCACCATTCGCACAGGGTGGCAAAAACAAAATAGCAATTTAAAAGATGAATTGATTAGACACATGATTTACTTTTTCGGTGAAACTTTCAACAAGAAAGTGGTTTTAAAGTTAGCTGGAGATGGTTTGAAATATAAAAGGGCCCAATATCAGGGAAAACTAGTAGATAACCCCAAGCATGAGCGCCCTCCCATGGTACCGGAGCAAGAGTGGAAGGCACTTATGGCTGATGCCAAATTTATTTTGTTATGAAATCAAGGAAAACAACCACGAACTGATAACGCAAGGTACATGACATATAATTATACTATTGCAATATGCTCAATTTTATTTTATGTTTTGTGTCAAGCAACAAATCATACATTTAACATATGTCATAAATTTCATAAACAGGTTGCCTGACACTTCCAAGGAAACCAAGGCAAGAATGGATAAGGTTGGCCAGCATAAACTGGGCCAGGGTGGCTACAGAAAACTAAGGCACCGAATCGTAAGAATTTGCAATATTCCTTTTTATAAATTTTTGAAATCTTACCAAGTGTTGGGGTTTGAGATTTGTGCCTGCTAATTAAATTCATAGTTTTCTTAGAATAGTTTTCATTGTTTCTAAGCATATTGAACAGTATTGAACTTTGAGTTCTTGAGTCCTTTTAGACTAGCACATAATATGCTACGTCCTCTCTAATAATAAACTTCTCTTTGCAATATTGCAGGGAAGTACGTTCGCAGATGCCGCCACCGAGGAAGACCTCAAGATTGGGTTCAAGTATGGTTTTGAAAGTGTGGTTGAGCATAGAAAAAACTTGGGGCAGACTCTAATCAGCCCAATTGTGGGAATGCAGGTAAATAGAATGAATAAGGACATTTGAAAGTCATTCTTGTTTCATATTTTCCCACAGTAGACCAATAACTATATTTTTATGTTTGTTTGGAAACAACAATGCAACCGCAACAGTGAATCCAGCGGTACTGGGAGGGTGCCAGTTCATATTGGGGAGGACCCGTTGGATGATAATGTGGAGCAGGCTAGGGATTCAGGTAGCGAGTTTTAGAAATATATATATGTATTTTGATGATAGATATTTATTTTTTTACGTATACTTACATATTTCATTCTTTAAATGGAAGAGCATGTAGCTCATGAGGATGAACTGGAAGAGGAACAAACGACTGAAGCAGTCGGAACACCGACCTTCACAGATAGACTAGCAGGTAAAAAGCGATATTGTAATGTTTATCGAAACAATGAAATAGTGATTTGAATCAATTTTCAACCTAAGAAAAATGGTCTTTTCGTTGTTGCAGTTATTTCCCGTTCGCAGCGGCCTCCATGCCCTGTTCAGCAACATACCAGGAGTATGGGACATGAGGGCATGCAAATTACACAAACCACAAAAGGACATGGCTCAGCAGATACATTGCAAAATGATGAATTTGAGATGCCACTTGTTGGTTTTTTGAATCGAAAAAAACAAAGTCACACGAAGAGAAAATTGTAAAATATCATGACTTGTATTTTATATCGATGTTAACATGAAACGTTGTTTGTATGGATTACCTTCTTGTGTTTCGATGTTTATATGTTTATGTGATTTGATGTTTCAATGTTTATATGTTTAGTTTTTTATATGTTTTCTATGTAAACAAAATAATTTAAAGGGTAAGGGGAATTGAGAGCGATGTGAGCTTCCACCTTCACGTGGTTGGCCCTGTTCAGTGAAGAATAACCTATTCTTGAAACAAAGAGAAGCTCATTCAGGTATATGGCCAATTTTGTATTCCTAGGATTTTTTACATTTATAAATGACTGTTTATTTGCTTATATATTATTTACTGATTTAATTTTCTTGTCTTTTATCATTTTTGCAGGTCTTCATGATCAAAATGCAACTAGTGGACAACTCTTGGCGATCTTTTACTTTCAGGTACAAATTTTAGTAGTCTTATAATACTTTTGTGTCATGGTATTTCATATGTTGCTTTTGTTGATTTTGCTTTTGTTGGGTATTAGAGATTTTAATGTTATATTCTTGGAAAATATGCTCCAAATGGAATAGATTCCTGAAACTATTACTATTACTAGAATTTGTTTAAACTTGAGGCCAAAAATTAGCTAGTGTAGTCATATAAAAGATCAGCGCTAATGACGAGTTTATCAAATTTGTGTGTGAAGAGCCAAGTCTGAGTATGTTGAGAACAACTTCTAGCAAATGGAAAAGATAAACCCAACAAAGGTAACCATGTGACTGTCCAAAGGACACTTTCCAGGCCTAGTAAAACTTAGTGGTTGATAACTGTAATGCATTCAACTTTGTTCCAAGAGCTGCTCAGACAGTTTTTCAGGATTAGGTACTCTAGTGTCAAATTGGAAAATGCCTCATATCCCATGGAAATTCCATCTTCAAAACCATGCTGTATCCCATGGAAATTCCATGTTGTATCCCATGGAAAATGCCTCATATCCCATGGAAATTCCATCTTCAAAAACAGTTTCTAGTGTCTTTTGGAACATGTGTTCCCATTTCGACTGATATCTAATAAATGACTACAAGAAGTTTGATATCAGGAAATTGCCACTTATCTCCAACTTCATTTGGAAATTATTTTACCAAATAGGTATTCCCTAGAGCCCATCTATGCCACACTCCAGCATAGATGTCCTTTGGCCAACCATCCTGTATGCCTTTAACTTTGGATTTTATCAATTAGTGTGCGTCCCCTAGAACCTGTCTATGGTCATTGTTGCTCCAACAATAACAATGGATCTGTTATGAACTTATGTTCCTGAGCTAAGAGGTCTCATATTCTATGAGTTACCAATCTTACTGATTTTAGACTTGTTTAATTGAAACAGTTATTGAGCATTTGTTGGAGCAAAATTATTGATATTCTTAAGGAATTTGATATCTCGGTGCATAACAGAACTTGGGCCAAGATTGATCTGTATTAGTGTGTGTGTATATTGACTAAAGGATCAACCTTGTATTTTTGTTTTCAAGTCGTTTTTCTTCGCCTTTTATTGTTACAGACATGCTTACACACAACATACACGAAGAATTGATGGATCCCCATTTACCTGCAACATAGAATGTGCCTCTTGGAACAAGTTAAAACTTAAAAGCTGTTAATTAATTACGAGAGAAAAAACATTGGGATTTGTTCCTTGAGAAACTCGATACCTGTCAACAAACACACATGAAGAGTGGATCGATGCCCCCTTACCTGGGATGGAGAATGTGCCTCTTAGAACAATTAAAAGGATGTTAATCAGTCATGAGTGCAAAAGCCATTGGAATTGGTAACTTGAGAAATTTGTTACCACATTACAAACACACATGGGTATATACATGCATGAAGAGTTGATGGTTACCTGCTGATTGGGCTGTAGAATACTCTTCATTGCATGGTTAGCATGCTATAAGTCCATATGCATTTTTAATTGTTAATCTGGACATACAAAGAGTCTTAAAATTTTAAGTTTTTAGGTTTATTTTAATCTCTGAATAGGAAAATTAATGTGATCGAATATGTAGTATGCTTGACACTCCATTCATTCTGAAATATTATTAATATCATTACACAATTATTCCGAGATATGTTTGCCTCTAATTGAAGTGTTGCAAAAACAAGTCTGCATTGTAATCAAGTTGAAAATATTTGTGAACTGGTTTAATTATTTGCCAGGTATTATCCATACCATTATGCTCCCTTTGCCTCTGATCTTACAGGTCTCAGTCAGTTAAAGATTGCATTTAATCTTAAGAGTCCATTCAATCCATTCAATCAGCTAATGGGAGTTCTTCCAGCTGCGAGGTAATATCACTAATATGACCTTTTTAATTTTGCTATGATTACCCTTACTTTTTTTTATGTATCGAAATGTCATTGTCTAAGACATCGATCTGGTGACAGTGCAAATGCACTTCCTGAGCATTACAGGCCATTAATGATTGATCCCAATTCACCTATCATTGACTTATATCCCACTAGTGAGAAATTTTTTCTATGCCTGAAACTGCTTTTGCTTTACAATACATGCTATTTATATAAATAGAACAACATTTCCTTCTGTTTACTCAAATATGCGAATTTCTCTATGGATGACATATTTTGAAATTGATATGAATGGCAAGAGATATGCCTGGTAGGTATGTTTAACATCATGTTGAGTATTTTGTAGAGCCTATATTGTCTCGTTACATTTAAGGTCTTCCTTGAATCAGATATTTGAAATTTGTGTAGTAATAATGTTTTTTTTGGTACAGGGTGTTGCTAAATTACCATTCATTGATGAAGTTCGCCTTCTTGCAGAAATTAGCAAGGTTGAGGGCACATTAACGGTATTGGTTCTACTTCTATTCCATTACTGTGCAGTAAAATAATCTAGGTTGATACAATTGATATTCTTTTTCAGCAATAAAAATCTTAAGATAATTGGTTCTATTATTCTAAGCGTTAATAAAGTTTAATGCTTTTTGGCAGGAAGAAGAAAGATTGAGAAATAGTGAAAAGTTTGACTTGATTTTTGTGATTGCAAGTAATTGCTTAGCTCCAGATATATTTTCTCTCTATAAGCAGTATGCACATCCTACAGTAAATGAGAGAGCTAAAGTCAAGGAAAAAATCAATCCTGACTCCAGGTCTGTAACACAAGTCTGGCATAGATTGTTATTTGCAGTGTGATGCATATATAAGTAGCTAACATTGTTGGTGAATAACTAATTTGACATTTAGTTCTGAAGTGGATGAAAAGTTGCTGATTAGTATTCCTTGTCTGTCCTGATAAATAGTAAATATGTAAGAAGAATAAAGAAGGCAGTGAAAGTTGAAGTATGGTGTGCTTCAAAACATGTTGGTAGCATTTGATATGTTTGCATTTTGTTTTGAGACTACGTAAACATTTATTATATTGAATATAGTTGGTACATCAATATTGGTTTTTGACCTCAATTAAGTTGGGCCACAAGCAATCCCTAAATTATGCAGAGACCATGAGGGCTGACAAATTCTATAATTTCCTGATCCTTGTAGAACTTTTTAGTTAAAGAATAGAATTGTGCACTTGAGCCAATTCTATGCATGGTACAACATTACAGGGAGTATCTTCTATCTTCAAAAAGTGTTCTTTTGGAGTTTGGTATTTTGGATTTGAAGGGTTCCTTTGTTTACTTTGTCGGCATAATCCATCGTGATTTGCTTGCCTCAAATAGTTTAGACACTCTAGGTTGATGGATTTTGGAAATCTCTTTTCCAGTTCTAAATTTATTCAAATTCTGGTATACTTTCGGGCATATAATGCCTACTAGTGTGAGAAGTGTTCTAGAGCCCCCAAATTTGGATTCAATTATATCTTCTCAATAAACATACCACTTCTTGGATCATTATTGCATGGAGAGAATCAGGGATCAATATGCTTCCTAGTATGGATGAGATTGGGTGCATTATACTGCCCAGTATGCATAAGATGTGTTTTGAAAAAATTAAAATGAAATAATAATAATGAAGTTGCATAATATCTTATTTGCATTAAGAAAAGAATCCACCAACCCTAGTAAACCAAAAGATAGAAGAGTTGACCATCCCTAATGGAAAAATGAAAAAAGGCAACCGGTTTGAGAATGATTCTTTATATATCTGTGCATAAGAGTGATTCTTTATATATCTACTGGTTCGAGAATGTTAACACATGCATGCATGTGATCAAAAGAGGAAATCCTCTGTTGGGGAGAGTTATCTCTGTTGTTTTGGACCTGTAGCATATGACTGTTTAATCCAATGTGAAAATAAATATAGATGTTTATGTGTGTGGAATCGCTGCTCCAAGAATGCGATCTTTATATATATTGTTTATAGACCACTACGGACAGGCCGAGCTGACTTCCCAGATTGAGACATATGTTCTCTGTTCCTATGAATACTATGTTTTAAACTAAATGAGGAATGCGTTGATTGTTGTAAATTGTGATTGCTTTGAGAATTTGTTATAAAAGAGTAATGTATACTGATCGATACCCTAGAGTCTGACTTGTATTGTTGTAGTAACTCCAATATATACATCGTGCTAGTTTTTAAGCGAGTATGGGTTGAATTTCAACATATATTTGGGATATGTCATCCTTCGATACATAAACAAAGAAAAATGTCCAGTTGTGAAATATACATACTATATGCCCAGCCTGTGGAAGAATGCATGCTAGAATGCCCACCTGTGGAGTATATAAGTGAAAATATCAGTTTCGAGGACATCAACAAATGCACCCAACCTTTAAATGGTATTTGCGAGTGTATTCAGAGGTAAATGGTGGTCAAAGGATTCGAGGGATTACAGAATGCTATTGGTGATTGTGCCCAGTGATAGTGCTCCACGAGGGTAACCAGAGAGCAACATATTGTTTCATTTTAAATCGATTGCTTCAAGAAACAAGGTAAGTCTTCTTACAGATAAATAATTCTATTTGGGCAAGTGCTCTGAGTCCATGCATTATAGTCATTGTCTTCGTAAGAAGCCATAGAAATAAAGGAAAGTTTGTTCAATACTGCATTAGAGACAGAGTGGTCTTATCTATGGCATCATTTGTTATAACAGAGGATGTTTTGAAGCGATGTAAATAGAATCTCGACAGTAATTAGCAGGTCTGTGTTTTAGGCTTGCATTACTATGAGTGTGATGAACAGCAATTTGCACGTTGCAAGAGTTACTGCCACTAGAAGAATCATTGTTCAATTTCTTAGCCTTCTAATTGTTAGGGAAGACGAGACCTGTCCAACAACATTACTGCAGAGAGGTATGTCCAAGGTTGAATATCCGATGTAGTCATAGAGCTCTGAATTTAAGTTGCAGTCCTTATCTTCAGGTTCAGGTTGGATAGTATATGGAAGTTCATTGCAATCCGTATCTTCAGGTTGGATAGAATATGAAAGTTCATTGCAATCCTTATCTTTGGGCAGATGTCCCATTAATGAGGCCTGAGAAAGGGGCATTCAAATTTGGAGAAATTCTACTTCTTGGAAACCTCATAATAATCCATTCATTAGTCTTAAGGAGTCATCTCCCAAACTGGACCCTGTGGATGTCCTTATAATAAGAATGCGAGCTACAAGAACAAGAGCATCATCAGTATAAGCAAACCTCCCATCCTCTACCTTCAGAACTTGATTTACTAGGTGTTCTTCAAGTTTGATGGATAAGGCACGCCTCATAACAAGTTCACACACTTCTCCTACTGCTGTTCACACACAAGATTGATTATTAGAGGCTGTTACATGCTCAATTTTTTTGGCTTTTTGCTTCTTCATAGTTGTATGAGATAGTTTTGGGGTTGAAAAGTGCCCATTATCCATGTAGGTGTGCCCAGGACTGCTATAGGTGACTGATTATGCTCATGACAGTCCATATTTTTTAAGATCCATGGTTGTTCCTCATGAAAGTCACCCAAAGAAGTGCCCATATTTGTTGTAGGTGACTGTGTTTTACCACTTTGAGGGCCGTTGTGTGAAAATATGCCTCAAAATGCCCCTTTGAAGGTTGTTTTATGGATAATAAGTGTACAAACCAAGGTTAAACAAACTTGATGTTTATTGATTACTTTAGATTCATTATACTGTTGTTTTGATGCAAACTGCTACTCCATTGTTTATCTCACAGAGGAATGTTGATATAATGGCGCAGGTTGCATTTTGAAGGCTTAGGTATGCCTAGGACTGCCATCTAGGGTTTGAAAGAAAACCAGGAGTACCCATACTTACTCCTTAGGGCTGCAACAAGGGCCCAAAAAAACACCTAGAATTTTCCCACCTATGAATTAGGGAACACCCACATGCACCATACGCATCTTCTGCCATTAGTCTCCATAACCCATTATCTAGCAATGCTCTGAAAAAGTAATGTATTTTCTTAATCCTCCCATCCTCCCATTTCCTATCATGAAATGGTGTATAAAGGAGTATTGTATTTCCATAATAACGTTGGACATCACTCCTTTTTGGGTCGTTTATTACAGGAGAAATAAATATTCTAGAGATGTCGTATCTCGTATCAGCTCTGGTCTTCTCAACAACAGCGTCAATTTTTGCTTCAGGCAGAAGCATCATCTCTCTCTCCTGCTTTTGGGGAAACAGATCCACGTAAAGTTAAGTATTTGTTGACAGATGGATCGGCAGTGCACGGTAATTATGGTGTACATTTGCTCTCTGTCAACTCATATGTGATTATTAGTATAGTGTGGTGTTTTTTGCTTTAGTTTTAGTGTTTCATTTTTGATGTCCGTTATAATCTAGAGTCTTTATATATATAATTCTAGAGTCTAATTCATTTACATGTCTGGGACTAATGTAAAGGTTGATGCATGATTGCATACTCATTTGCAAATGCATATTTGTTTGAATTAATTGTGTAAAACTTACTCTAAAACATTTTGTTTGCATTTGTACAGGATAGGAAAGCAGCAAAACATTCCAGGCATGCCCCTAATCGGGACTTGGGGACTATTTTAGGGATCAACAATGCCGAGTCATTTAATTACAAAAGATCAGAGCAGAGTACCCCTGTACTGAAACTTGTTTTGCATCCCCGTCTGAAAAAACACATGAAATCACACTAGGTTGATGGATTTAAATTTTTGCAAAAGAACCTTATAGCTGAAGAACCTGGTGGCTGCATTTTGGCACATGCACTAGGAACAGGGAAGACATTCCTTATGATTAGATTTATTCAATGTTTTTTGACTAAGTACCCAGAGGAAAGGCCACTGATTGTAGCACCCAAAAGCATTTTGGGTTCATGGATGATGTAACCAATAAGGCAGAAACGTTGAGATGCAACCAGCTTCAGACGTTGAGAGAATGGAAAGAAAAGAAGAGTATTCTCCTTGTAAGTTATTCATAGTTCTCAAGTATAGTCTGTGAAAAATCATAAAATCAAATGACATAATCTTGCCAACAAATTCTACTTAAGGGAACAGGACTGTTGGTTTTAGATGAAGGGAATTTCCCACGCAACAAGGACACCAACATACTCCATGCTCTTTCCCAAATACATACGAGGAGACGGGTGTTATTGTCAGGCACCCTCTTTCAGAACAATTTTAAAGAGCTCTTCAATCTTTTACAAAATTCCTCATTTAAATTCATCCATAGTAGTATATAGCTGTTTCACAAGACATTGGAAACTATATATCTGAAATTTGAATGAACTGTTCGAACAGAAAAGTGGAAGAGAAATACATAGAAACATCAGAGTCTTAATAAAAGACATGGCCACTGTAGCCTTCATCCACCTGCTGCTCTTCATTACCAGGTCCTTTGGAGTTAGAAATATCCATGATAGCTATGGATCTTTGCTGAACAGTGTCATCCTCCTTTAGTTTTGAGCCTTCTGAGTGAACTTTTTGAGACTGCATGCCCTGAGACAAGCCCAAAATGATTTTGAAGTGCATCTCTGTATCACTGTATCACTGATCCCCCTATTCCTTAACTTCACACTCCAGATCCTCTTGCTTGGTATCCTGTTGTGGCATGCAGTTTTTATACCATCAATCGACCTCCTCAGTGCATCCATTTGGGAGTTCATTTGGCGAAATACCAAATAAGCCCATCTTATTTGGGATTTGGGCATATTTGGGAGTTCATTATGGTTTTCTAGACTCTGGCTTGTGACCTTTTTCAAGGTAATCTGAAAAGCCTCATTTATATTTTTGCAATCTGAAAACAAGGCTCAGCCATGTGGTAGTACTTTCAAATCGAATATTTTAAAATAAAGATGAAAAGAAATAGACCATTAATGCAAAGCTATTGGCCTCCAAATAAGATTTTTTATTTCTTTCAAGAAATGAACCTCATGAATTTCACCTATTATATAAGCCCAGCAAGTGGTGCCAAGGTAGAAATGTAATGACATGTAAAGGCTGGTAAGGCCTAATATTTTAGATTTGAACTCTTTTCAAGCTTTCTTCAGCCGGTTGATCAGTATCATTACTACAATTGAGAGGCATCCAAAATTAATGTACAGGGGCATGTTCAAGATACAGTTGAGAGAATCAGGTTCCCTGTGTTTTCTTTGCTCACAATTCCTCTAAACTTTGTCAGAGTTCCAAGTACAGACTCTATAAGCTGCAGAGGCATCCAAAATTAATGTACAGGGGGCATGTTCAAGATACAGTTGAGAGAATCAGGTTCCCTGTGTTTTCTTTGCTCACAATTCCTCTAAACTTTGTCAGAGTTCCAAGTACAAACTCTATAAGCTTAAAGCTAGCATATGTTCTTAAGATTTCTCAGATTTCCTGCGTTGTTATGTTTTCAAATCTAAGAGCATCTCACTGTAGATTTGACCTTGAAATATGTCTTTGCAGATAATCTAGGTAAATTTTTTTTTTTTTTAATTTCAAATACCGTCGCTTAAGCGATGGCTGTAAGTATTTTTATTTTTTTTAAATTTCACCAACCGTAGATACAGCGACGGAAAGGCGTGGCTATAACGACGGAAAGACGTGGCTATAGCGACGTCTTGGATTTGCATTTTTAAAAAAACTTTATACGGAGCGTGGCTATAGCGACGAAAAGGCGTGGCTATAGCAACGGAAAGGCGTGGCTATAGCAACGGATAGGCGTGTCCATAGCGACGCTTTGGATTTGCATTTTTTTTTAAAACCTTATACGGAGCGTGGCTATAGCGACGGAAAGGCGTGGCTATAGCGATGTCTTGGATTTGCAATTTTTTAAAAACCTTGTACAAAGCGTGGCTATAGCGACGGCAAGGCGTGGATAAAGAGACATCCAGGCGTGGATATAGTGACGGCTTAGACATCTAACAACATATAGAACATTGTCGCTCTTGCGATGCAAATTAGGGGTTGTCTCCATTGCGACGGAATAGTTTCCACGGAACAAAAAACACTTAGACGTGGCAATATCCACACTTTTCCGTGGATATTTCCATGTTTTGCCGTGGCAAAATTGATCACTTGTACTAGTGTGCATCCACTTCTTTAGAGAAAGAAAGAGGTCGACAAAAGCATATTAATAAAAGACCTATGGCTTGTGGATTTTAGACAAGTTAGAGCTGAAAACAACTAAAGTTTCCATTGAGACATGGGAGGCTATGTGGAATTCAATTGAAGGTGTGGACAATGCAGGACAAAAGGTTTGTGAAAACACGTGATCTACTTCAAAGAATTTGCTAACCTATTTGAGTTTACCTATTTTGGAACCTCTTAGTGAGGCACTTTTTCCTAAAGTTCATTTGGAAGAAGTGGAAAAGTAGTTTGATGATTCCAAAGAGTTGATCCAACAAATCAGCCAGTTCATTGTGCAAGAGATCGAGAAATGGATAGAAGTTCCCCATGCCTCAATAGCTCGGTTAAAGTTGGTAATAAGAGAATGGAAAAAATTAGAAGGGAGGAAATTTCCTCCCAAATTTGTAAGAATGAAATTCAGTTGAGGAATGTTCATTTTCAGGAAGTTGATGATATTCTGGATTTATTTTCCAAATGGCGTTCTTCCCTTGAGAAAAGCTAGAAACTATTTATTTCTGTAATTGCACATTTTGGTAATATTTGCAAATATTTACGTATATAGCTATGTTGGGGAAAGAAATTTCTATCATGAATTTGGACTTATTGTGTAAGTCCAAGAAACAATGTTTTTTGCAATTTGTGTATCTTTAACACTTATTTGCTAAGTTGGTGTAAATTAAGTTGAAAGAAGTAATTTTGATTTGCATGTTTGTACATTACTTCTTTGTTTTATTTCATTTTTTATATTTTGTAATAGTTCTATCTTGAAATTATTAGTTATCTTCTTTAGGAGTGAGTTTATGCTCAAAGTAATTTTAACTTTGAAACTTCTTTGGGAATATGTTAATAAAATACACTTATCTTTCAGGGGGTTGTCGTCGAATTTGTTGTCTTCGCAAGACAATTCATGTTTCCCATTTTTTATTTCCGATTTCTGGTTTTCGGGTATTGAAATTCACAAATTCCATTGTTTGTTAAGGTTATTTGGGGTATCCCTGATTTTTTCTATTTTGGATATCCGAAACGGGATACTCAAGATTTTGTTGAAATAATTTGTTGGCTTCACGATTTTTTATTCTATAAATATCACAAAATATGAGAAAAAAACGGATATCAGAAATATGACAAAAAAAACTTTGTTATATTTTCTGATTTTTGTCTTATTCCCCGATTTCCTATTTTCGACATTTCGAATATCCAATTTCTCGGTATCGGAAACTGGAAATTTAGATTTTGTTACGGTTATTTACGGTATGCCTGATATTGTACATTTTTTCAGAGAGTGTAAAAATATTGTGTCTTTCCACAACCTAACCTTTGTCTTTTGGATATTCGAAACCAGACATTAAGGTTTTTGTTGAAATAATTTCCTAGATTTGTGATTTTCGATTTTGAATGTTTCAGATATTACAAAGTGGAAACATGGGTTTTTTTTATTTGTAATGTTTATTGATTTATTGGATTTCCGATATTTTGGATTTAATTATCGCCAATCACAAATCACCGATAGCCCTAATAACCATAAGAAAAATTGGAATTTTCGGTTCTCAATATCCGATTTCGAAAATTTGGTCTCGTGTTTCGGAAATCGGGAATAAATATTATAAAATAAAAATAATAATAATATATATAATGTGATTTAAATTTGTTTATATATATTGGAAATTATATGATTTAATTTTATTTGGAGAAATGCGTTAGAAAGGGATATAAAATATAATATTTGTAAAGACTTATAAATTTTGATGTATATAGTAAATTTTTAAGAAACAAATTTATGGGGTTTATAGATTGAATAATAACAATTATTTCTTTTAATAAATATGAAGTTTAACTGTGGATGTGAATGATCAGAGTCAAATTAGCAAGAAGGAAACAAACAGGTTTATTGTCGCAGATTGATGTTGTACTTGTTTGTGTCATCTATCCTGCACTCATTACACATTAATGAAGCGGGTGGAGTTTTAATGCTGGGATTGCAGTTGATTCAGTAGTGACATCTATCATGAAGAGTTTCGATTATTGATTTTAGATACAACATGGTTATGATTAAATTTTCAGGATATTATATACGTTTTAATGTTGGGATTACAGTTGTCGGAGATGGCATTCATTAATTAGTCGATGTCGACGAAGCTCTGTTAGCATGTATCAGTTTCAATGGAGGACACTGTTGCTACTGATGTAAGGGATGATTTAACGTGCATGTCATTTTGTTATGTGCTTGCAGTACATTTTCGCTTGGTTAATAAGTGGAAGTGGTACATCAATATTTTTTCCCCATTAATGGCCTCCTGTTGGTTTTGGCGTGGTGATGAATATTTCTCCCTAATTTGCTCAGCTATTTCTTGCCTAACTGATTGGGTCTTCAACCATTTTTGTTCTTCCCTGATTTTGTTGTAGAACCGTTCTTCCTTCCTTTCCTTCATTTTGTTTTACATCTGAAATATCATACTATGTCCAAGTAGTGTGCCATGTCTCATCGTGCTGGAAGTGGTCGTGGTCATGCGCAATGAGGGGCGCGTGTGACAAAAGTAGATGGTTACAACAATGATATTTCTCTGCAAGTTCGGTCTATAATAGATGACTGGGAAAGGAGGCTGGTAAACGAGAATCTTGCTCGCGATGTTGATGGGGTAAGCCCAAATCACTATTAGATCGTAAAAAACATGATGGGGTCCCTCATGGAGGAGATTCTAGGGAGATGGAATAATAGTAAGTTGAAAATTTCAGAGACTACGTCGAAAATGATGGTCTTAGATATGGTTATCATGGAGAGAGATATCATGGGCATGTGGAAAAAATTAGCTATGGGATTTTACTCGCTGGGTGATGGAGGTAGTGGAAATGTCTCTATGGCTCCAAAAACGAATGTCAACCCAGCTCCTACGATACCCACTGTATCTACAATGCCTGTTACAATTAGCAAGCTTTTCAAAGGATGTCTTGAATCTGATGCTTCTGTGGGGAAAATGCATGCTTCTATGGGAAAAGCGAATTCTTCTATGGGGAAACCGGATGCCTCCGTTGAAAAAGAGGTTGTTCTGCCACTAAAGCACAGTCTACCATCTTCAGACGAGGAATTATTTCGGCCTTGTCCTATGGTTGAGGAAATGCAGGACACACAGGATCTGACTGTCACTACCAGCGGTGCTAACTCATGAGCTTGTTTATGTTTCAATTTTTTCTATTTTGGTTCCTTTTGTTTACTTCTAAGTTTATGTTGTTTTCTAGTTTTCAAGGTCTCTTCGTAAACATTTGCTAGTAATTTTGTACGTAGCCCCCCATATATCGCATGGGTTATTGTGGCTCTTCTGAATATTTCTGTAATTTTATTTAAATTTTACTTAGGAAACAATGTTCATTATCTGTATGGGTTTTATTCTCGGTACACTTCAATTATAGAGATTTCTTTTCTTTTAACGGATCAGAGTGGTTGTTAGAGCATTGTTTTCACTTGATCAATTTTCTCGATTTTCTATAGTATTTTGTATAGTTGATTAATAGCAATGCAGACTTCCAAAAAAAATTAATATGAAGTTTAAGATTCTAATCTTAATAAAGCTAAATTTAAAGATCTAATATACGTGAATAGGTTGATTTGGGTATATGAAATTTATTTAAATATCCAATGACAATTATTTATGTTAATAAATATCAAGTTTGAAGATGATTCGAGATCAAGATTTGTGAAAGCAGAAATTGTGAATTGTATTTGAACACATAAGATTTGTGTATATGTCGGAAAATCTGAAATCGGGACATAATATGTTCGTTATTTTCACACGTTTCCGAACTTTCGATTTCAGAAATTGTGGAACATAGGATTTTGTTTATTTGAAAAACCAAACTTTCGAGATCGGAATTGTCGCAAATTGGAATTGAGGAATCGGAAATTGGAACATAGGGTGTATGTTGTTGTAAAACATAGGACATAGGATTTCAGAATCGGAATTGACTAAAATTGAAAATTGGGCAATTGAAAATATTAAAATGGAATTTGTGGGTATATAAAATTTCTGCTCCAGAACATAAGTAGGATTATCATGGCATGCTCGTTTGATTTCTAATTATGTATTAGTTACTCTTGTATATAACTATTTGTATGATAAACCCAATACCTAATTATGTATTTATATGTGTGTGTGTGTGTGTGTGTGTGTGTGTGTGTGTGTGTGTGTGTGTGTGTGTGTTATCCTTGGGAACAATGGTTATAGCTATTAAGATTTATTGAGATTGATTTTGAATTTATTTTTTTAAGAAAATGGGGAAATTTTTTATAATATGGATGTTAGAGAGTTATTTTCTATTGATTAATATATATATATATATATATATATATAAGTGTTATCCCCGGGAACAATGGTTATAGTTAATAAGATTTATTGAGATTGATTTTGAATTTCTTTTTTCTTTTTAAATGGAGAAATTTTTTATAATATAGATGTTAGAGAGTTATTTTATGGAAAACGTTATCATAATTTTGCTTGGAATTCGAAATATCAGAAATGGGCATTTGGGAAATGGGAAATCGGAACATAGGTTGTGTGCAAGTTGGATACATTTGTAGTTTTGGAAAGATTCTAATGTTTTTCAATTTAATGTATTGATTTAAACATCAACTCAAAATCAAATTGGAAATCGTGGATGTTCCTATTTCCGATATCAGAGATATCGAAAATCTGAAATAGTGGATACCCAAAATAACCTTAAGAAAAAGTCAAATTTCTAGCTTTAGATACCTGATAATCGGAAATTGGAAATAGGAAATCCTATGTCCTATGTTTTCCATTAAGGAACACCATATGTTTCGATTTCAAATTATTTCTAATACAGTGGAGACCATTTCATTATTTAACTGGAAAGTACATAATTATTGAATTTATATAGAGAAACATGAGCATGGTGGTCTCGTGGCATTTATTTAAAATTTTCTTTAAAATAATTATGATGTTATTATAGCCACAATTAAATAAGATTGCTTATTTTCTTAATATTAAGATTAATATGAATATAATATTAGTAGATACTAATGATATATTAATATTCATACAAATACAAATATTAATACTAATATTAATATTAATACACATTTTAATATAGTACTAATAGATAATAATACTATATTAATATTAAATCAATACTTTTATTATTTTATATTAATATTAACACTTTAATAAAACTTTTACTTAACTTTGGATATTTTAATCATTTCATTCTTTAGGAATTTTATAAAAGAACATTAATAAATTTCTAACTCTAATTTTTACCTAAACCCTAATTGATGATAAACATGGCTATTGTGGTGTTTTTGAGAAACGAATATGAATTCAACAGTGACAAAATCAAATCTTGTTTTGTGAAGATAGTTAGGTGTCAAACAGAACTAAAATATACAGTTCGATAGTTAGCGATTTCCGAATTTCGATACGTTCGATGTCAGAAAGTGGATTTGTATGGTTTTTTTGACTGAATGTTTTTTTCGATTGTCGAATCCTGAAAATGAAAAGTAAATTTTGTCAATTTTCATATATGCATGCGATATATATGGTCTCGACTCTAGAGGAAGCGCTAGAAGCCTTCAGAAGGGGCGAGAAAGGTTCAAATGTGAATGTTGTATAGGAGGTAGGAGTTCATTTATTTGCCTGTGATGGACGCATTCAAATAATTGTATATTCATCTAAGAATTTAGTTCCTATTGAAATTATAGCATATGCATAAAATATATTTTGATGTCTCACTTCGATTTTATTTTGCAAAAGTTGGTGAATATACAAAGCAAGCTGGGAGATTGTTTATTCGGAAAATATATTTTTGAATTTACTGAAGAATCAAACATTTTGTAAACATTTTCGTTTAGAAGATTTGACATAGAAATAAATTGAATATTAAAATTTCAAATCATTTGAGCAAAAAATTTGAGTCTGCATTGTTCCATATCCGAAATATCGGAAATAGGAAAACGGGAATAAGGGAAATACCCTTACGAAAAATTTGACTTTGCGATTTCCGATATCGGTTTTTGGAAATTGGGTATTGTGTTTCCCAAATTGGAGAATTCGGAAGCTAGAAAATCATTTGAGAAAACACTTGATCTGCATTGTTCGATATCCGAAATATTGGAAATAGGAAATTGCGAATAAGGAAAATACCCTTAAGAAAAAATCAACTTTGTGGTTTCCGATTCAATTTTCGAAAATTGTTTATTTTGTTTCGGAAGTCGGAAATTGGAAATTGCAATCGTGAAGGGACCAAAATATCTCAACAAAAACGTGAATCCAAGTTTCCGACATCCGAGATATCGAATATCGGAAATTGCGAACACGGTAAATAACTAAATAACTATTGTATCGAAACTGAACAAAATAAGGCCTGGGCTAGAACTTCTTCTTCGGTTATGGAACAACGCACATGTTATCATGTTATCAAATGGATATTGTTGCATTCGAGAGTATCTGGAAAAAGAGAAGGGTGGAGAAATGCGAAGGCCTGAAAGAGATGTAACTCTTGATATTGCAATGAATGTGAGTCCTTGTCTATCAGTGTTTCCAATGTCTATTGTAAAATTTTGTAGGATCATACCTTGCACTTTATGAATTGTTTAACTCCATGCCATACAAAGTGGTAGTTTCCTACGGGATCCCCTTGATATAGGAGATATTGTAACATAAGTAGGATTCAAAACATCCCATAAGGGTCCTTTGTAATAGAGGAATTCGACAACAACAAAAGATGGTAAGCTAGGAGGTTGTTCATTGGAGTTGTAAACAATGTCAATGACTTTTCCAAGTGAGTCCGTAACAAGTCCTGCTTGAACCCATAAATTAGCAGTTAACATGACTTGTTGACCAATAGCAAGAAGGACCTTTAATCAAAACTGCTCATCATCAATGGATCGTTGGGCATGTTTGTTCCTTTGTTTTTCGAAGCAATGTGCAATTGGAATATTATGTTGTTTCAACATGTGTTTATTGTGCAGTGCAACAAACGTATTGGTGGGATATAAGTGGATAGATTGTTGAAAAGAGCAGTTTTGCACATCTGAAAGGCATGAAATTTTTCTTGTCATTAGGAGTGCCCATTCTTCAATAGTTGGTGTCCCATTTCATAGGTTTAGCAATAGTTTCTGAAAGGTAGTTTGAGAAGGGCTATTTCCTTGCCAAAAAATTGTTTCTAGCGTGATAAAAGTATGAAATGTACGTCAGAGAGTTGTTCCAATGGATGAGCCTGCATACATGGGGATGTCCTTTACAGGAGGAAATTGTCCAAAGTCAACAACGCGAATTATGGAACAACCACCAAATGGCATTGTACAATTTGAGGGGAAATATTGACGTAGTCTTGCATCAATTTGAGTCAACATTTTTGGTCTGATAAAGCTCATTTCATCAATGAGAATATAGCAAATATGGCAGAGTTCTTCTTGAAGTTTTGAAATGGATTGGCCTTCAAGGGGTTGCATTTCACCAATGGGTATTCAAAGAGCAGAATGTATTGTAGATGCATGTATATTAAAAGTAGAAACACCAGTTGGAGCAAGGAGAAGAAGTGCATAGGTACTTTGTTCAGATGCAGTTTGTAGTGCATATTTTAAGCAAGATATCAAGTAATATTTCTCGGTGCCTATAGTACCTTGAATCACCATTTTGAGTGGTGGAGTGGATGTAGTGTTTCTAAAATGAGAAATGACAACATCAAAGGCTATGCGTTGTCTCGGAGACAATGAATCAGGTGAATTGGACAACGATAGGTTGTCTGCATGTAGCTAGGTGGACAAGCGATTGAATTAAATGAATGATGTTGCTGTATGATGCAAGTCGGTGGTTACATTTTTATGTGACCAATCATGATTTTTATTGAAATCACAATGTCCAAGCATTTCAAGGTCATAAATTTGGATGTTGTTGTCTCATCTCATTTGAGAGAGAAGTTCCCATTCATCCATGTTATGGGACAACAAAAAGGTAATAGCATCAGAGTTTGAATCATTGGATAGAGGTGTACAGGGTTCTTCTTATGCATGTTCAACATGCTAGATAGTATATGTGCCTTTAATATGTTTCCAATGAGAAATAATTTCAGAATTTTTTGTTCCAATATCCTGAGGGATGGAACGAAAAGCTTTGTATAGAAGAAGTTTTCTCCAACAAATCGGTTCAAAAGATGAACAATCAAACTGAGGAATGGAAATGAATTGTGGATAGACTCTAACAATTTTGAGATGAGAGTTTTGTTTCCATGGATTTTTTTTCCTATTAGCAGAGAAAGACCAAGAATGAGTAGCTTCAAGTAGGGTTAGATGTTCAAGAGCTAGTGGTATTTTCATGTATGGAAATATGAATGGAAAATTTGGAGGGATGTTATTAGTGCCATTAGAAACATGGCGGAAAACACTTTGACTAACATTCAATGAAAAGAAGAGATGGCTACAAAGAACAAGTGGGAGTTTTTGCAGCATGTGACATGTCTCTTGTGCACTAATGTCTCCTTCTACAACTGTTTGTGCAAGCAATTGTTTGATTGGCTAAAGAATGGAGACGTCACTTGGTGCTGCATGTGCAAGGTGAGAGAGAATTGCATGGTAAATTTTTTATTTTGGCTCTACTTTTGATGCATACTTTGAGATGTATTTAAGGATAGCATGTTTAGAAATAACAAATTGGCAATCAACATTAGCCCTCCATATTGAAAGCATGGTAGGGTTGTGAATATTGAGAAGGGAATCATTTCTTGTAGGATTGTATGTTTTACGTCCATTTGCATCAATGAATAATGAAGAAGCATATTGCAGCTCATATGGAAAACCATAGTGACATTGAGAAGATGTTCCTTTTATGTGAAGGCAAGTTGATTTTGAGCATCTCATGTGTCTTTGAACAAAATTTACAAGTTCCTCATAGTCATCTAAGTAGTTTGATGCAAATATGGATGGTGATGCAAGCCTGCATGGATTATTTGCAGTAGAATGGTGTAACCCAGATCTTGACAACTGTGTATCATGAGGATTCCAAGCTGTAACATATGTGTCAAAAAAAAATTGCGTCTTCAATTGCAAGAATATCTTCCCAATCTAAGGTGTCCATATTTGATGCATATGCCAACCAAAGAAAACCATGAATGTGTGTCGATCCTCTATGTTTCCATTCATACCTGCATGGGAGGAAAAGGAATATATTAGAAATGAAATGTATAAAGTGAAAAATATGAAGAGAAAAATAAGAACAAAGAGATGGTAACATACCTGCACCAAGAATCTGTTATATGAAAACCTTTTTCAAGCACCTCTTGAAGGAATGTTTTGAATCTATTCTGCATGTATTGTGATGTAATATGTGTATTTGATATGATGTTGTGAAATTTGCATTGGTAGTCTTGAGCTAAGATGGTAGAATGTCTAGCATGCATTAGAACATGCAAATATTGCCATTTTGTATCAGCTGCACTAAGGTTAAACAAGAAAGTTGGCATACCCTATTAATTGATCATATTTGTCAGTTCAGCCCTACTTTTGTTCCAATATGAGCGTGTTCCATGTAATGAAGATCCAAACCTTGTGACCTTCTCACCAATTTTATTATTAGGCATGTCTTGCAATTGGTTAACAAGTTCAAGTATTATCGGAGGTAGCGTATCTTCAAGATTAGTTTTGAAAAAACAGAGGAAGTAGCATTACTCTAATGACGCATAATTACATTGTATATGTAGTACCGGAACCGAGGATGTTGGCCAAATCTATTTTCATGATAGTGAATTAGGTGAAGTGCATATTCATGCATATCAACTTCATGAATGCGTGTTTGTTTAAGCATTGATGCACCTGTGGGGAAGAAATTTGGAAAAGCCATGGAAATAAGTCCTTCTGTGTTGTACTCATTGATATGGGAAATGTCTATAGGAGGCCAGTCAATTGAAGGTGCTAGTGGAATATTTGGTATATGTAACAACTGTCTAATTTATTCAACCTCAGTTCTAGCATTAGTTTGTGTTGAAATAAATGACAAGGATTCTATTTCATAGTGTTCAAATTAATTTGGTGAATGAACTGTAGAGGACAATATTTGCTGATGATATAATGTATCATTGCTATTAACATGCAAAATCCAAGGTGAAATGTTTGTTGAGACAAGACGTAGTGAAGATAATGCAACTAAGTTGACCTGTACATCCTTGTAGTATGGGTCGTTTTCCATTTTGTATTTAAGGGCAGCAAGAACATGTGTACAACTAACATGTTGGAGACATTTACATGCATGCACACTTAATTTGGTCAATTTGGCCATGTTAAACCACTATCCTAAGTTTTATTGACTTAATCGGCATCATATGAGCACACTATGACATCAGCATGAGCACACCCACACCTACCTTTAGTTAAGGAGGCTAACTGGGCTTTCTCCTTCATTCGGGGAGGCTAACTAGGATTCCTTTTTCCATCAGGGAACCATTCGAGGGTGATTTGAGTGTCATTAATGCACCTAATTGCTAATTGATTGTCACAATCAGTTAAGCTAAGTGGTGTAGGTGCCTTCAACCACTTCTGATGACCTGTTTGACTTCAGTTAACCTCATCGAGGTTGATTGGAGTTAATGATGCGCTACCACTTGTTGATTGGCATGCAGTGACATGTGCCAAAGCTAATTTTAGTTAGACTCAGTCATCCATTTCACTCTGATACAGTTAGGACTCAGTTGAGTCAATCAATACTTGATCAGTGGGTTAACTAGGTGTGTTGATTGTGGCTTGACATTCAGTTAAGCTACACCCATTCATTCAATTTGAATGACCTATTTGGGAATTCAAATTTTCTTGGCATTCATGCATCTTGCATGATCATTGTATTGTATTACTCATTCTTTATTTATTATATAGAGATACTACTCCAATTGTAGCGCCATTATGCCATTTTCATGCTTAATTGTCTGAAATATCTTATGAGACTGTGTTTTATTCCATCGATGACTATGATAGATCAATATAACAAACAATTCATATGGATTGTTTGTAGAGTTGCATTTGTGAACAACAAGGATGTCATGTTCTGATATTAAATGGGGTAGGTATTTGGCAATATTGGAAATTTCCTCGAAGAAGCAAATAGTGTTTCTAGAATATATATATTGACCACCATGAGCATGTGTAACTTGTAAAACTGGGTTAGCACGACTAATCAACATTTCTTGAACTTGTGTAAGTACTGCAAGCACAGGTGGTTGGATTCCTGGATCCATATTGTTTTCCAATTAAAAGAGATGGCCTTTTCATTCTAGAATGAAGCGAGAACTGTTAGTTTTTCAACATTTAAGCTAGCATTATGTTAATATCTTTTCACTGAGAGAATAACAAGAACAACAATCACATAAGCACATCACAAGAGACAAGAGACACAAATATTTTAGGAGGGGAAACCATAAATGGAGAAAACACCTCAACTTCCTCTAATATAGTATCACCACAAGATGTGATCCCAAAACAGTAAGATGACCTCCCAACACAAAAGCAACCTTCTGTCTTCTGTCAATCCAAAGTATTTCCTTCTCCAAAGGTGCGCCACACTTGAGAGAGCAAGTGATGTAATTCACAAGTGATAAATAGAGAGACTCTCACTCTCTATTTATATTCTTCCGTTGACTTAAAGTGCACTCAACCATGTAGGCTTAACTTACAATTACTTACTCGAGCCTACACCTTAATTAGTGTATAATAACCCAAGTGCCCCGAAACTATGGGGACTTACCTAATGACTTGATAAGACTTGTTTACATTAATAATCCTCCAGATTGGAACATCGGGGTAAGACAATATGACTCAAATACATAATAGAAACATCCCGGAATAAACATCGGGTTACAATATATAAAATACATATAAGAATACATTCCGAAGTTACATATACATCAACACTCCCTCTTAACTAGGAAGGTATTCTTTCGACACAATTTTTCAGCACTGGTCTTCTTCTCTGCATCAACTGGATCATCTTCGTCTTTGAGTCATCTTCGTCTTCAAGTCATCTTCATATTCAAGTCATCTGGATCTGGATCATCTCTCGATTTGGATCAACACAAATGGCATCACTGTATCTAGATCATCACTCGATCTGGATCAACATCACTGTACTGGATCTGGATCACCACTGCTGGATCTGGATCATCACTCGATCTGGATCTCTCGGAGTCATCATAACTAGATCTGGATCATCTCTCGATCTGGATCTCCTCTAGTCATCATCATGTGTATACTATCTCGTCATAGGAAGTTCTACAGAGCCATCCCTTTTTCATGCTGGTTGTAGGCCTACCCTCATGTAGGTCTTCGCCCAGCACTTATATCTGACCTGCTCGTCAGAAAGGCATGCCCAGCACTTATATCTGACCTGCTCGTCAGAAGGGCCCAGCACTCACATTCACTAGCATGATAGGACACACCTACTATCATCTGTGAAATGGCTCAGCAATTATAATCACCAGCATGGTAGGACACACCTACTACCATCTGTGAAATGGCTCTGCACTTATATCTGACCTACTCGTCAGAAAGGCACAATCCCATCCATGGGAACACATCCAACCACACTGATGGGAGACTCCTATCTAGACAGGAACACATCCTATCACAGTGATAAGATATTTCCACACTTACATCTGACCTCCTCGTCAGAAAGGCACCATCCAGGGGAACACATCCAACCACACTGATGGAAGACTCCTATCTAGACAGGAACACATCCTATCATAGTGATAAGAGATTTCAGCACTTATATCTGGTCCTATGAGAACACATCCCAGCAGTCACTCCAGAAAGGATCTGCACTTACATCCATCCAGGGGAACACATTCAACCACAATGATGGAAAGGCTTGCACTCACATCTGATCCTACGAGAACACATCCCAGCAGTCATATTAGAATGGCCCCCAGTCCTCGACTGAGCTACCTGGTAACTGACCAGGCACCTCCACTCTCATAGAGAATGGCAATTTCCCTTACATTCGACTTGCTCATCGGAATGGCTAGCACTCACATCTGACATGGAAGGAACTAAATCCTTTAGCCATGAACAGAATGGCACTGGCCTTACATCTGACCTGCTCGTCAGAATGGCACAATCCCATCCAGGCAGGAGCCACCTCCGCCACAATGATGGAAGACTCTCACCCACAATGAGGAGAGATTTCTGCACTTACATCTGACATGGAAGGAACTAAATCCTTTAGCCATGAACAGAATGGCACTGCCCTTACATCTGACCTGCTCGTCAGAATGGCACAATCCCATCCAGGAAGGAGCCACCTCCACCACAATGATGGAAGACTCTCACCCACAATGAGGAGAGATTTCTGCACTTACATCTGACATGGAAGGAACTAAATCCTTTAGCCATGAACAGAATGGCACTGCCCTTACATCTGACCTGCTCGTCAGAATGGCACAATCCCATCCAGGCAGGAGCCACCTCCGCCACAATGATGGAAGAATCTCACCCACAATGAGGAGATATTTCTTCACTTACATCTGACATGGAAGGAACTAAATCCTTTAGCCATGAATAGAATGGCACAACCCTTACATCTGACCTACTCGTCAGAATGGTTCTCAATCTCAGCACTCATATCTGACATGGAAGGAACTGAATCCTCTCACCATGACAGAATGGCTCAGCCCTTACATCTGACCTCCTCGTCAGAATGGCTTTGGGACACATCACTGTCGCTGGGAGGAAGCCTCGATCTGGAGAACACCAAGTCTCTTTCTGAAGTACTCGAACTTCAGCCTAGCCAATGGCTTCATCAATACATCAGCTATCTGTTCCTCCGTCGCAACATACAGGAGCTTCACTGCTCCTCTCTACACCATATCCCTGATATAGTGATACTTGATCTCGATATGCTTCGACTTGTCATGGAACACTGGATTCTATGACAACTTCATGCAACTTTGCTTGTCACAATGTATACAAGTAGCATCCAACTGGAGATCAAATATATCAGACAGTAGCTCTTGCAGCCATACTGCCTCACAACTAGCTGAACAAGCTGCGACATACTCTGCTTCAGCTGTACTCAGTGCCACATAGGATTTATTCTTGCTAAACCAAGAGATCACACCTGATCCCATACTGAAGCAACATCCTAAAGTACTCTTCCTGTCGATGGCACTGCCTACCCAATCTGAATCAACATAACCTTCCAGGTTAATCTTCTGATTCGCATCGTACTTGAGTCCATAATCAACTGTACCCCCTGCGTGCTTTGCAACCATCAGGTGAACATGTCTCAATGTGTTCACAACAAAGCAAATATCTAGTC
>LPNX010751906.1:119258-143263 GCA_001517045.1 Pseudotsuga menziesii | reverse complement strand
TACATCAAGGACCCAATCATCTGACGATACATCGTAGCATCAATCGACTTTGACGAAGCATCACTCAATAGCTTCATGTTTGATGCCATAGGTGTGGTCATGTAGTCCATCATCCTGAACCTATTCAGGATCTCTATTGCATACTTCCCTTGTCCAAGGAAGATTCCATCTGCACTCTTCCACACCTCCATACCTAGAACAGTAGTGCATCGACACATAACAGGAGCATCACTGGTCTTACACCTTCAACTTTGGAGCAAAGGTTGGAATCCACTTTACTCTCAGTAAATCCTAGAGTCATCAGTAATCTGCTCATCCTGTTGTACCATGTCAAACCTCAAGATATTCTGTAGTCACTCCCTCTGAAGCGGAGCATCATACTCCCTATGTCTTCTGTGCTCTATGCACTGAAAACATTATGTACCAGAGTGACAAGTAGCTTCCTATGCTACTAGTATTCTATGCATCCATCTAGTGTATAGAATTTTATCTTCAAGTCTCGATAATACGCCCTGACATCATTCTTCTTGAACTGGAAGGTTCTGCATCAATGATGTCACTGCATTCATCATATTATTCTTTGTCTTGAAACTGCCGTCACTTGTTCTTCGGAACAAGTCTTCATTCTTCTTTGCTTGTAAGCGACTATGTATGCGATCTTTCCTACAAGTCAAATGCATTTGCATGGTTAGAAACATTTCATAAGGAAAATTCATACTGGCAAATTCTTATGCATAAATATATGATCATGCAACTACTTTAGCCAATACAACATTCATCCATATCTCACTAAAACTTTCTAGATGCCTTCCATCTCTACCAGGACAACATTGAGATTGTGCACTAATCCAATATGTCAGCAAAGAGGTTTCATTCTAGATAAGTAGCAATGGAGAATTTGTATAGCACCATGAGCTACTTACCCATCACATGCATATTAGTAGTATGCTGTCATTAATCCAAACATCCTATCATGCATAATACAACAACTGAATATAAAAAAAATGCATAACAAAATAATATAATGAAATGACAATTGAATACTTATCTTTATTTGTTTCGAGGGTAGACTCCTTCTTGAGCCTTCGGCTTCATCATCTTCTTCATTCATATTCGCATTGTTTCTTATCCAAATGCTGAGGTGGATAAGAGGTTCTTCAAGAGTTGAGTTCTTCATATTCCTCATTGCTTGAGGGATCTTCTTTGGATGGTGAGAGTCAGATCTTCAAATGCTCCCGTCTTATCTTCTCTTCTTATGGGTAGAGCTTCTTCTTTTTCCCAAAGTTTGATGAAAGTAATCACTTCCTTCTGGAACACATTCCTTGAATGAATGAATTCCACGATCCTGGGAGGTCATTCAAGGTGGCCATCACCACTTCTGCATTCTTCACCGCTTCTTTTACCGCTTCAAGTTGTTCTTCCCTTCAAATAGCTTGAAATTCTGGAAGGCCTTCAACAACTTTGCTTTGTAGTGCACATGTGCAAGTTTTCTATGCCAAAGCTCATTTGGCTCTACCGTATCATGGATCATAGCTTGTTCTCGATGGCCCTTCAATTTGTACAAGCCTCCTTCTTGTTCTTCAATCACTACCGCATCATCGATAGTCTTTCCTTTTTGGTCACATGATGACTTGACCATCTATGAATGCAGCCCGCATTCCTTTTGCATCAATGCTAAAATGGAGAGAAGGTTCTTCTTCAATCCTAGCACAAACAATACTTCTTTCGTTGTTAGAGACTTACCAGAGTATAGCTTGTATGAAGATTCCGCACTACCTTTTATTGGACATTGGTAGTCATCTCCTAGTCATTCATGTTCTGATAGTCTCACAAAAGATTCCTTGAATCCCGTCATATGTTTGGAAGCCCCACTGTCTATAAGGCAATCATCACTTCCATGAATAATGTTACCTGTGAGATTTGATATCAGAACATATTCATCCTCACTTGAAGAATCTTCACTTTCATGTCTGGATCTCTTTTTGGATGGTTCATCATCCTCTGCAGCATGAGCATGATGTCTTCTTTGGCCTCATCTCCCTTTGAAACTGGAACCTCTATACTCATGTAGGTGTCCAATCCAGAGATATAAAATACTTCTATGCTTGGAATTTTTCAACTTCACCAAGCTTATCATTTTGAAATGAGAACCTCCAATGGAAATAGCAAACGATTAGATCTTACCGGTTTGAGGTGTCCGCCCTTGTCCCGGAGTTTGCTGATCTAGGGTTTGTCGCAGAAACCCTAATTTTCAAAACTTGGAATATTTCAGATATTATTGGATGAAAATATATATCTCTTCAAATGGAGCTGTCCAATGTACTTCTTTTCTAAAAACAGTGGAGGGAAGCTCCCGGAACAGGAAGCCCTAATTTTCTGATTTCTTTTGCAGAAATGCCTGTTACTGTTTCTGTGATATCCCTGAAATTACTGCTCGTCTGTGTCTGAAATTTCTCACTGAGGTAGCCTCGCATGTCCCTGATCCAACACCGTATGTTTCATCAGAATTTGTTTCACCATTTAGGATTTATTATCCTTTTCCCAAGGTGACCTGTTACAGGACTATTGAGAACAACGAAGTTGTGAGGCCTGCCACGTGTCCCTGATTCATATTCTGATTCTAATATTGGGATCACAAAAATTAAAGTCCGTGAAATTTCTGTAACATCTTCAAGAATTCCATTTGGACCTCTGTAGCCCAAGATATTGCAATTTTCCCTAGGTGTCCTGTTTATGGATGATTTCTGGAAGAGGATGGAACCCTAACTTGGAGAGATCATATCTCCCAGAATATAGCGAATCAGAGGCTGAACTTTGGACACAGTGTTCATCAAGATTTTATATTCGGCCCCTACAATTTTTAGATTCTGAGACTTTTCCAATCTCAGAATATAGCGACTGTACCAAAACTTAGCAGTTTTAGTATTTAGGGTTTCTCCTAGCTATGGGTCAAACTAGGGTTTGACTTTCCCAGAGATTTACCCAACCAAATTTCTTGATCTAGGTCTCTAAATTTCGGTTTTGATGAGGATAAAAATCCTATGCTGGTATCACCCAAAAATTCCTCTTCTGTAGAAAGCCCTAATTTCCACATCGAAACTGAAAATGATTGAAATTGGATTCCGAATCGATAGAAAGATGCACCCTTCAAAGGAGAGTCATCCTAGCATACTTTTGCTGAAAATATGTGGAGGAGGATCCAAAAAATAGGAAGCCCTAGTTCCTGTATCTGCACAATGTCTTCTTCTCATGTTAGCTCTGATACCATGTTAGTTTTTCAACATTTAAGCTAGCATTATGTTAAGATCTTTTCACTGAGAGAATAACAAGCACAACAATCACATAAGCACATCACAAGAGACAAGAGACACAAATATTTTAGGAGGGGAAACCATAAATGGGGAAAACCCCTCAACTTCCTCTAATATAGTATCACCACAAGATATGATCCCAAAATAGTAAGATGACCTCCCAACACAAAAGCATCCTTCTGTCTTCTGTCAAGCCAAAGTATTTTCTTCTCCAAAGGTGTGCCACACTTGAGAGAGTAAGTGATGTAATTCACAAGTGATAAATAGAGAGACTCTCACTCTCTATTTATATTCTTCCGTTGACTTGAAGTGCACTCAACCATGTAGGCTTAACTTACAATTACTTACTCGATCCTACACCTTAATTAGTGTATAATAACCCAAGTGCTTCGAAACTGTGGGGACTTACCTAATGACTTGATAAGACTTGTTTACATTAATAATCCTCCCGATTGGAACATCGGGGTAAGAAAATATGACTCAAATACATAATAGAAACATCCCAGAATAAACATCGGGTTACAATATATAAAATACATATAAGAATACATTCCGAAGTTACATATACATCAACAAGAACAAGTATATGCATCATGGAATTTTTTCGTTACAAAACCAAGGTAACATTCTTTGCAAATTGAGTAGGCATGCATATCACGCAGTTGGTCCATTTTTTTACAAAATCGTTGATGGGAATCATCAAGGCAGGTGCTCGATGGATTTAGCATAGATGGTCAAAGTGAAGATCTGTTGGAAGGTTCAGGAAGAGAAATTGGACAAGACATATCCATCGGTAGACGTGCATCTCTGTAAAAAAAGACATTGTCTCTTGTTGTTTTTATCTATGTTCTCTGCATATACAATTCTTCTTCTTGCATTGGCTTGTTCATTGTCATGGGTTTTCATAATGCATACAACAAAATCGTAAAATTGTTAAATAGTTAGAAGCTTTGATTGTTGGAAGCGACACATTTTCTATATGTATTAACTGCAAATTTTATCGATATAAAATAGAAGAGAAAAAGGAAATATTAACTGATTACATGTAGGTAGCTAATAATGTATCTGGAAAATAATATTGATGGAATAAACATGTTTTATTAGGTTGCACGTTAATAATTGTTAGAAAGCAGCAAAATAGAAGAACAATATATAGTATGAAAAAGAATATAAGAAAAAAATATAACATTTGTTAACAAATAAGAAAATAAAGTCGTTAATTCAATAAATAAACATAATAGCAAATTCTAATGCTATTCAAAAGTAATCATACAGGTTGCATAAAAAATTTAGGTAAAAAATGTTAAGTGATAGGTTCTAGAGTGAAAGTATAAAATTGCAATATAGAAGTTGGCGAGAATGTATTTTCAAAGAATATGAGAATATATCAAGTGGAAAAAATGTATATATTAATATATCATGTGAATTTGTCGATGATGTATCCTCAACCATGACAATTACAACTTTTAGGTGTGGAATTTCAACAATTGATGCTGATTCAGTTAATAGAATACACACGTATTTTCCTGAGATGACCAAAACATTCATTACAGACAATAAAGAATTTGCCTATGTATCAAGTTGAACAAAATTATATATTTATGTATCCAATGAAGTTGCTGATGATGTATGTTCAACCATCACAATTACAAATTTTAGGCGTGCATTTCCGGAGAACGTCTTTGTTCTAATTGAAAGAGTAAGAAGTAATTGTTTGTTGCAAATTCTATGGACTATTTCAACAATTGATGCTGATTTAGTTGAGAGAAGACACAACCCTTTTGCTGAGATTCCCATGAGTTGGTTTGCAGCATCATAAAAAGTGATCACACCATGAAGATATCCAGTTACATTTTCCAAGTCAACCTTTAGGATGTATCGGTAGTCACATTCAGGAAACTCACCATCACATTTACCACAATGCCAAATGTCTCCAACTTTGTCAGCAATATTTTTCATGCATTGTATACCATCAACAAAAAGAAGGTATGTAAGGAAATGAAAGTCATCCATGTTAACATTTATGATGGTTGCAGCAAGAGAATACCAAACAACTTTTTTAGATGCTTTGTAGCTCATTGATGGTAATGACTTTTCGACGAGCAGAATGAGAGGCACTGAATTTGCGGCTCAAAGACGACGATGATGAACGAAATCCATTGTCATTAAACCATTTTTGGAGAACTGATGTTTGTTCAATATTTGGGTTTATGAATATAGTAGATTTGGAGATAGTGACAACAAATTTTCCATTAAAATCTGTAACATGCCCACCCTTGATCACTACCGCTGGAGGAGTAGGTAAACCGCGAAGGATGGAAAGCTCAGCTCCTTGAATTTGGCAATGCTATCCCCAAAGTGTTATGTCAATACTATAACATGACATGTCACGAATTCCAATGGTGCGCCTAACAGTTTCAACACCATCCCATTTTCGTATCGTGGATGTAGGTGAAACTGAAATGACACGTCCAACAAGGTCAACCATGTAATTTACTGGTATAGTTTGAATCTCCTTAATAGTTTTAAAGTTGAAGCAACATGAAGGTATTAAGGGATAGTCATCTAAGCAGGGTTGAATGGTTGAGGTGGAACCTATAAAAATCTCATTATGGCTTTTCAAATGGTTGAAAATTGGGTTGGATGCTTTAACTGTGCCATTTGATACGATGTACACTATTCCTATTTATATTTGGTCATACAAAGAGAGTGCCAAATCATTGAATGTAGATATATGTATTTCATCATGTGAAGCATTAACAAGGTCAAATCCAAATACTTTTCAAGACCTTGTTGGTTGCCATATTCATGTATGTTTGTCTTGGCAGTAACTCGGCCTTGAATGTTCCAAACTTTGGTAGAAGAGGAAAGTGATGGGAATGGGATAGTCAGAGAGTTGGATAGTCGGAGAGTGATGGGAATGGGAAATCTCATTATGGATTTTCAAATGGTTGAAAATTGGGTTGGATGTTTTAGCTGTGCAATTTGATACGATGTACACTATTCCTACTTATATTTGGTCATACAAAGAGAGTGCCAAATCATTGAATGCAGATATATGTATTTCATCATGTGAAGCATTAATAAGGTCAAATCCAAATACATTTCCATACCCTCGTTGGTTTCCATATTCATGTATGTTTGTCTTGGTAGTAACTCGGCCTTGAATGTTCCAAACTTTGGTAGAAGAGGAGAGTGATGGGAATGGGATTGTCGGTCCAACGAATCTATGGTTTTCATTTATTGAGCTAGTGTTGACTGGAACATAACAACTACTTACCAAAGGAGAAGGTAGAGGTAAGTGGTAAGGTGCAGTATCTCCAATAATTGTTACATCCACTCTGACAACCTCAAGTGTAACCAATGCAATAGTCCTATGAGATGAAGTATGTTAGACATGAATGGGAGAAAAAAAATTGGATGCATGAATAGTGTGAAACTGATTGAGAGAAAAAGAAACATGAAATTATACGTACGTTACATTACGTACAATGTTGCATGAACATTGGGTAATTTTGATTATAGTTCCTTATTTTAGTTGTCTATTTTCTACAAGATCACTATATATAACTGGAATAAGTAGCTCATGCTTGTGAACTCTGTCTGAGATAGAGATTCAGAAGCGAATAGATGATGTGTTGAGTGAGTTGAGTTGGTTTAATGCAGAAACATGTACCAGCGGACAAAGGTTGATAGCACCATGTAGTAATAGTGAAATAGAATCTTCAGTTACAATAGTATCCATAACGTGATGGTTATTTTTTCCTGTGAAATGAAACAGAATGAAAAAATAAAATAAAAATGGAATGTAACATAATCATTTGACCAGAATAAAATGGTTATATAAAAACAAAATTCTTCGCATTAACATATTTCATTATTCTGGTTGTTTTTATTCATTAAGATATTTCATTACTCTGGTTTGAATCTGTTTAAGCTATAAACATATCGAGCATAAATGTTATGTGCTGAAATACAAACATGTCCATGTTCCTATTGCCGATTTTCGACATTTGGGAATCCGAAAATGTATATCCTACATTTTCTAGCAAGGAACATGCTATCTTCTGAGTTCTGATTTTGCAACATATCGATAAATCCTATGTTCAAATACAAACATGTCGATGTTCCTATTTCGGATTTTCGACATTTAGGAATCTGGAAATCTATCTCCTATGTTTTCCAAGAAGGAACACCATATGTTCTGATTTTCAATTCGTCAATTTCTGATTTTGCAACATATCCAGAAATCCTGTGTTTAAATAGGAACAAACTATTTCCGAACATATAGGTATTAGTATTTATGATATTCCGACACATGTTCCGATTTTTAATTCCCCAACTTAGGATTTGCAAATAAGGAATAGCAAATTTTTCGATTTTGGACATGTCAGATTGCAAAAATTCTATATCCTATGTTTTCCAATAAAGAAATTAAATGTACGTTACATTATGTACAATGTTGAATGAACATTGGGTAGTTTTGATTATAGTTCCTTATTTTAGTTGTCCACTGCAATTTAGGATTTGGGAATAAAGAACACAATATTTTTTCCAATTTGGAACACCATATGTATTCCCCAATTTCGAATCTCGGAAGTTTTGTATTTTCAAATAAAGAAATGTCGAAGTTCCTATTTCCAATTTTTGAGTTCAGATATCAGAAATTGGAAAACCTCAATTTTCACGTTTTATTTTAACTGTTCGTATTATTTTCAAATAAGTTATTCCTCTGCTAAGTCGATGCCTATTATAGTTTCTTCTTTTAGTTGTCCATTGTCTACAAGATGACTATATATTTTTATGTCTTGATTTCTGATTTTGCGACATATACATAAATCCGATGTGTTCAAATCCGAACATGTCCATGTTCCTATTGGCAATTTCTGACACTTAGGAATTCAAAAATCTATGTTGTATATTTTTCGATTCGAAACATGCTATCTTTCGATTTCTGAATTTGCAACATATCCAGAAATCCTATGTTTTCACATAGGAACATGTGGATGTTCCTATTTTCGACATTTCAGAATCTAAAACCTCAGTTTCCACGTTTTATTTTAACTCTTCGTATTATTTTCGAATAAGTTATTCCTCCACTAAGTTCATGCCTATTATATCTTCTTCTTTTCGTTGTCCATTATCTGCAAGATGACTATATATAACTGGAAGCAATAGCTCTACGGTTTAAACCAAGTGAACTGATTCAACTTATCATCTATTAGTTTAGTTTTTTTTTATACTTAGGAGTTAAAGTGCATATGCTATTTGATATTACTCCCTTGAATATGAAACTTTCTATAGCATGTGCGGTCTTAGCAGATTGACAGTCGAGTTTTCCAATTGTTGTTGCATACTGTGCCAACTACTAGTTCCTCGTGTTGTGCTAACCACATTTAAGCCATACAAAATTACCCTTATTTTATTTGTTAAATGGAAAGTTTGACGACATGAAGTAACCTTAGTTCAATGGAAAGTAACCTTATTTTCTTTTGCTTATTAAGGTTTTTGGTATTGATTTCCAACATCACGATTCCCTTGAGATGGGTTTTTAACGGATCCTTTGAGTGTTTAAGGTAGATTTTTTTAGTGTTTAAGGTATATTTTCAGTGGGAGCGGAGAAAGATTGTGGTGATTTCATGATTTGGGCTAGTTTAGTGCAATATTTGATCTGTGTTGTAGAATATATTGTTTTATTTTATTTTATGGGATTATTACCTGTATTATTAGGGAAACAATTTTGATCTAGGAGGACGGGTCTATGATGTCACTAAATTTCTGGAAGAGCATCCAGGAGGAACCCAGGAGGAGATGAGGTTCTCTTAGAGGCTTAAGGTAAGAATCTGACCTTGTATTTTTTCAGATCATGTAGTTTTCTTCTTTATGTGGCTTTTGTTTGCAGTGGGTACATATGTACAAGAGTGGCATCTTTAAATTTTGTTTTGAGTTTGAGCAGGAAGATATCACGAGCCCAAATGTAACTCTATACCTCTTAGGGACCCACAACCATGGTTTGGGAGGTTTGCAGTGGCTCGTTACCATCACTGGACACTTACTAGTGGGTTTGATCTAATGTCCTATGGTTAATTTATGTGTCCCATTGAAAACTTGTAAAGCCATTAGCTGCACACGGGATATAGAATCGAACTCAATCATTGGTTTTCAGTCACGGGAACAACTTGATTTATCAATGTTACTTAGTTTTTTCAGTTACTTTTACAATTAGCCTGTGACCTGTATGACAAATGGTTCTCCAGTGTGAGAACTTACACCTGAATCATCAGTGGATTTTGGCTACCCAATTTTTTTTCATTTTTTTTTGTCAAATTTCCATATTACCCTTGTTTTTGTTGTCTGAGTGGCCAATTCCCTAGTTACCTATGTAATTTGAATTTTTGGTTAATGTGTATAGCTTATTTTAGTCGCTGTTTGCAATGGTGAACTGCATCAAGGGAAACATTGGAGCTTCCCAAATTTCAAATTACATGCGCACACAACGACGCTATTGACAGTGAACACTTATAGTAGATCCAGGACTCAATGGCTATTGGAATTTGGAGGTCGGAGAAATAATCTTCAAATTGAGTCAAGCAATGAGAATTTTTATTTTTTAGACTATTTATTGCCTTACCATTAGGTCAAGTACCTTTGTGCATGTTCATGGTTGTATTATTTTTGTCACTAAGCTTCAGAAATTGCTTGTATTTCATACATAACACTTAATTTTTCCGTGCATAGAAATAAACATGAAATGCAACATAGTTACCTTCTTGCAACCTTCTCGCTCTCGCTTAAATGGTTGGCACTGGCTGTTTGATAATTTCAATTTTGATTTGACCCTTTGCAAGATCCAATTCCCACTTTCTGGTGGTTGTTTTCTGGTTCAGGCAAGCAGATTGTTGAGGACAGGCCGTTTTTTCATTCACTAAGACACGCTCATTCATTCAACCCTCGACGGACTTCACCGTATCCACTGCATTATATATGTACGTGGCATCACATAAAATAGGTTTTCAGTAGGTTATTTTATTTAGTCCTCATTCTTACCCTAAAATAACTAGAAGAAAGGGTGGCAGTAATAGAAATAAGGATGTAAGAAAAGAATATAAAAAATACCTCAAGTTCTAAAGAGAAGTGTGCATCATGAAATATGGAGATGCATATTTCCCTCAGAGCTGCGAACATGCCACCAGGTAGGGGCTTCTCTTAAATGGAGAATGGTGGCACTTAGATGGAGATGGGCACTACTCCAGAAACCCAGAAGCTTAGACTCTTTAACTTAGATGGTGATGGGCACTGCTTTAGAAGCTTAAATGCTGCTACGCCAACAGAACTCGCTCCAGAAACATGAAAAAATATAGAAATATGTTATGGAGGTAGAAGGTGGTATTTGCATAAAGATAAGAAGGCTCAAGGAGGCGGTCCAAGCTACTTAGAAACAAACATGTAGTCCAAGCTATTTGGCAGCAAACATGCATCTCAACTTGGCAACAAACATGTAGCTCAAGAAGGCGGTGAGCTTGAGAAGGTTGTGAATTGAGAATGATGTGAATTGCAAAAGTGATGTGGTGCATTAATACTGGTTTCCAATCTCAAGATTTAGGTTGCTGCCTCGAGAAGAACACCTTCATTATGTTAAATATGGTGCATATACAACAAAGCTGATATGGTATTACGAGTGTCGTTAATTATTAACTTATTAAATATGTTCATCAACCCCGATATTTTCGTCGTCGCCCTAGAAATAACACCCCAATTCTATCAACCAATAAGATTACTATTAAATTGAAATATATATTTAATAATAAAAATGAAAATGTTATGTGTGATGCTAAACTATGCAAATGGAAGAAAATTTTACAGTCAATTGGTTGATTAATATGTAGTCAACAACTAATGATTATAATTGTACACTACCTTTGGCAGGTACAATAACTATATAATATGTATTAAAGAAAGACTATAAAAAAAATTGTATTAATGAAATAAGATTATGAATTATATTTTAGGAATTACATTTGGGTTTGGTTATTAAATGAGAAAAATGCAATTATTAATATATAACATAAAAAATATAAATAAATGTTTTGGAATTATATTTGAGTTTGGTTATTAAATTACATAAATGTAATTATTAATATATAACATAAAAAATTATAAATAAATGTGTTAATAATTGTATTTGGGTTTGGTTATTAAATGAAAAAATGTAACTTTTTTTATTAATAATAAAACTTTTAAGCATTTATTTGGAACATTTTATGAATAACAAGTGACATTTACATTAAATTCTATATGGCATTGATAATAAACCTCTATAAAAACACAATCTTGCTAAACATAACAAGGTTTGGTTTTTTTCACACTATTTGTTAATTGATGGTGATTTACACATACATAATAATAATGATAACAACAACAATAATAATTAAAAACACAATGACAACCATTAAATATGACATATTTTTTTCACAATTTTTGGGGTGATTTACACAATTAAATATTTATATTTATGCATATAAATTAATTTTAATTTGGTGTTTTGCACCATAAAATGTAAATCCATGTAGGATTAGTTTTGGTGCTTTGCACCACAAAATTTCAATCCACCTTGGATTAGTTTTGGTGGTTTTCACAATACACCATGGAATGCCACATATTCATTTAACACCGCAAATAATAGTTTTTACAAACACCATTTTTTCACCATAAATCTTAGCACCACTTTTAGACTCTGTAATGATGTTTAAAATCAACGGCAGCTATCCTTGATGTTCTTGCGGTCGTGAATATAGTAGATGATGCAATATCTAAATCATTGTTTTTAATTGGGTAACATTGTGGTGATGAACCCATGGGGGGGCAGAGCAAGTGGTAAAGTGGAACTGTTGAAATTGGTTGTAATTGGAAGGTTTCATGTTCAAATCCCCCCAAATTTACCTGTGCACCATGGTTCGGGCCCTATGGATGCACCTAGGGGTATATTGGTAGCGGGATTGGATCCCTGGACCCCATGTCATGCGAGTACCAGCACATCCCCAAATGTCGATTCCTTTAATTACAAAAAAAAAACATCGTGGTGATGAATATCATCTGTAATATGGGTTTTAAGCTCTGCGTAATAGATGGTAGCCATTTAAGATGGTTGTAACCATCTTATACTTGTCTAGATTAGTTAATTGATTTGTTATTTCACTGTAGGGTCTGTAAGTGTGAGAAATGTTTGTTGTAATGTGGTGGCGACCATTTGGCGTGGAATTACAACCATAATGCTTACTTTAAGCAATTATTTAAAATATGCGATATGTAGTTTGGTTGTTGGTTATACCTGTGATTCGATTGACATTCGGTTTAACCTTGTTTATCACAAAACTGTATTTTCATTAATTACTGTAAGGAGATTCCATCCCACAATCTATGTAGTGTAGTTTAGCATGTGAATGTATCTTTATCAGTTAAACCTACAATTTGATTGGAGTCGATTGTAATCATGTATCTATAATTTCGCTATGTTGATTATGACATTTGTACAAGAGTTAAATTGATCACTTCTCTGCATGAGAAAAGTATTGTAATTATTGGATAATTGTTGAGATACACAATGTGGATCTTTGATTTGTAGTTAAACTTATAACTAGGGATAGAAAGTCATTTCATAGTTGATTTACTATAAATATATGACTTATATAGTCTCTTGGATGGTTGTAGACTTGCGACCTATATCCATGAATGGTTCGGTTATTGGATTGTACTTTCACGATTAGTTATAAAATGATTATTCTATTAGAATATTTCTAACTTGAATCCTATAGTTTGTATAATGTTAATATTGTTTATGGAATCCATTCGTATATATATTTGATTATACATACAAAGTCTCTTTGAAATACAATTACCCATTTCCAAATATGGATCTTATCTTCCAAAAAGTTGTTGGTGTAGAAAGGATTTCTATAATGCGATCTATACTATGAACAAGGGTTAGATCCTAATACTTCTATTTGCGTAGGAATTTGGATGAAATTATATCTGTATATACTTAGAAGATTTTAATAAATCCTTACATTGGTCTAAATATGATAAATAAATACATACATTATACATGATTATAGATTTAGTCGACATTTAATTTCGTAAATACATACTAAGGAAGAATCGATACAAACAGAAAATCAACGGTTAAATGTAGGAATACATGATACAATTTAGTCAAATCCATTATGTGAAGAATTCGAATTTCGACGAGAATGAGAATTATAAACATTTAAGCATAGCATTATTAGGCTAACTGATACAAAGTAGCAATATGGATTTCCAAAAAAAAAATCAATTTATAAATTTATACATTTTTTTTGCAATAAATGTTGTTATTCAATATAACTATTATATCACCTCTTATCCACTTTTTTTTATTAATCATATGGTTATTTTTCTTTTATTTTGACTTGTCATCATGCAAATTTATTAATTTCTTTTAATTAAAACTATACTTATAAATTTCAATGTATCGCATTCATCTAAAACACATACATATATATAATCATGATCATCTAAATAACATTTCTCTTATTTTCACTTCTTGATATATTAAATTTTTCCTTAGTGTAATGTTAAAATCATTTTATTGTTTAACCAAATTCAATTTTGAAGGAGGAGCCGCGTTAAGGTTTTCTGGAATCTGCAAAACAAACCTTAAAGGAGCTCCTCTTCCTTCAAACATGATTCTACATAAGAGGGCTATTTTTCAACAAATTCAATTTTCGAATCAATTTGTCTCACATTTGTATGTGTTTTGTGTCTTAAATTTTTCATTGCTTAAATAAATGCCAACAAATCATATCTAGCCATAATGGTTAAGTTAATTGGGGTAAGTAGTAGTAGGCAAGTTTTTCTTAGATTGCACGAGAACGGGAGAAGTGTAATGTATAGATTGATTCTATGAATGTTGGGAATTCATAAATAAAAAGTAACTCATGTGAACTTGTTTGTGGCACTTAACTTGTGTCCTATTGATGTTCAACGACCACAAGTTAAGTAGCTATGCTAATCATAGATATTCTCTAACTTTAATTTTATTCTTAAGATTAATGCAAATAAACTATTACTAATCAATTATTACTACGAGTGTAAACTTTGATATGTAACAAAGCTAAAAATTAAAAATTAAAAAAACCCACCTATCCCAATGAAAATAAAAAACCACTTATTTACTCAGTTACATTGGTGTGCAGAAATTATTTGCTCACTACATTGCATGACTATCACCTCTCACAACTTAAAAATAAAAATAAAAAATACATTGCATGACTAACACCTCTCACAACTAAAAAAAACACTTATTTATTGAGTTGCATTGGTGTGTTAAATTGATTTGTTCATTGCATTGCATGACTTAAGTCGTTAATTTCACTCCACTCCACTACTATCTTTAGTGTCTTCTATGTCATATAATAATATGCACTATTATTTTAGGAGGATCATACAACATAGAAACAATCTATCTAAATCTAAGAGCAACAACATTACATATACTATATTAGTACATCATTATATTAAAAATATACTTGTATAAGATATATATCATCTAATGATACCCTTAAATATACATTTTATTATAATATATTATTATTATTGTAGGAGGATTATACAACATAAAAACAACACATCTTCTTAACCATTAAACTTCTCATATATCGCTTTCTTTTTATTATTAAAGTCAATAATAAAATATAATAAGTATGGATAAAATGGATATCTATATCCATCAAAAAGGGGAAAAAACTATGTAGTGGTTCACATATAGCTATCAAAGACATAAACAACGAAGAGTTGCTTCGATCTGACTCCAAATTCAAATTCTTATAACATGTGCTGTAAGTACAGACCAACCCAACCACAACAACAGACTAAAATAATATATATAAAACTTTCATATAAATAACACATCTTCTTAACCATTAAACCTTTCATATATCACTTTCTTTTTATTATTAAATCAATAATAAAATATAATAAATATTAATATCTATATCCATGAAGATTATCATCTAGGTACTGGTTCAGATATGGCTATCCGAGCCATGAACGACTAAGAGTTACTTCGGTATTACTCCAAATTCAAAATTCAAATTCTTATGACAGCTGCTGGCCCTTCGTTAGTCTATTGTCAAAGTTAGTTAGAAGTCGATTTAACGTATCGTATAGTTTCGTTTCTGTGTTGTTTTTCGTAAGTATTACTTATGTCGTATGCTTTGACAGATTTCTTTGTCCGTATATGTATAAATTGATATTAAATTTAAGTTCAATGGATGTGTAACATAGTCTTAAAAAAAATCAAACAACACAACCGTCACACATAAAAATATTCAAATTCATTATGATCAGTAGGTTGTCTTTGATGAGAACCATGTCTCTTCATTTGTTTAGAGTTAAAGTTTTTATTGCAAAATTTAAAGGTGGCCAATAATATATAAATCTGATTTTTTCAGAGATAAAGTAAGTTTTTAACAATTAGACCATATACTGCTTTAATGTTATTATTAATTTTATCAATTAAACAGGTGTTTTTAAGATAAGTTTTTATCTATTTGATTTATTTATTATTAAGGTTATTAGTAAAAAATGTTCTTAACTATTCGGTACACTAATGTATCACTTTTGTGTTATTATTAACATCACTACTCAAACACAAGTTCTTAATCACTGGGCCCACTCATGTACCACTTCTCTTCAATATTAATTTTAGAATTACTAGTTCTTAACCATTAAACCTAGTCATATATTGCTTGAATGTTATTGATATTATTATTAAGATTACTAATCAAACACGTGTTCTTAACCATTAAACCTACTCATATACTCTTGCAATGTTATTGATGTTATTGTTAAGACCACTCAACTACAATTTCAACCTTACCCACTCAACTACAACTTCAGCCATATTATTAAAATTACAAATCAAAGACATTCGTAATTATTAGATCCACTCATATACTACTTCAATATTATTATTATTGAAATCACTCAGTTGACATCAATGTTAATCATACGCTTTAAGTGCTTTCTGGTCCTTGTATGTGTATTTGAACTTGATTCTTCATAACATGGCTATTTTTCAACAAATTCAATTTTCTAAGAAACTATATTGCTTCTTTAAATGTACTTCATTCAATTTGTCTCATATTTGTATGATTTTTTTTCTCTTTATTTGATTTGTGTCTAGCATACCAAAGAAAATTGGAGTCTTACAGAAAATTGTTAAAATTGAAAACTTGCTTCATTATGTGGATAGACGTTTTTATTTGAGCTTTGGGGTGGACCACGGCCTATGCTTTTTCATCTACAGATGAGGATGAGACAAGCGTACACTAGAGATTGATTCTATGGTACAATTTTTAAAAAATGAATATAAACTACACATCCACATAGTTTGTGTTTGGATTTTTTATTATTATTCCTCACATTCTTTTAGTTAAACGGGTTAATTCTAAGTTTTCCGTAAATGTTATCACCAACAATCTTCATGTTATCCATTTATCAACTATTAGTTCTTTTTTTTATCTCATAATCATCATGCATAGCTACCAGTAATCCATTCAGTTATTTTTTAAATTCTTTTTTTTTATATAATTGTTTATTTCAAATTTTGAACGACTTCCACCGAATCAATTTGGACAGTACACTTGTCTCATCCTCTTCCATAGATGAAAAAGCATAGGTCATAGTCCACCCAAAATCTCAAATAAAACATCTATCACCCTAAAAATAACTGGTAGCTAGATGATGAATGGATAACTGGTAGAAATGCATGGATAACTCATAGTTGATTAATGGATAACAAAAAGTTCATGCGAGATAACTAGAGGAATGTGACATAAAAAAAAGAATATAAAAAATAACTAATAGTTGATAAATTGATAACATGAAGAACACTGTGATAACAAGTAGCCATGCATGGATAACTCACACTTAAAGTGGTTTAACTAGAAGAATATGAGAAATAAAAAAAAAATTGCAAACTGTCTTCCATTCCATAACTATCTCTTAACCATTTGGTCCCTATGGACTTGATCCAACCACAAACTATGTGGATGTGCTAGTTTTAATTATCTAGTGGTCAATTTATTATTATTTTCCTTTCTCTAATGAAATTCAATCTCCATAATCCCTTGAATCATGAGCATTCTTAACTCATTCTTAACTTTTCAATTGTTTAAAACTAAATGCCAACAAATCATATCTAGAGTAATGGTTAAGTTAACTAGGGTAAGTAGTAGTAGGCAAGTTTTTCTTAGATTGCACGAGAATAAGAGAAGTGTAATGTACAAAACTTTTTTTTGGCACTTAACTTGTGTCCTCTTGATGTTCATGGAACGCAAGTTAAGTAGCTATACTAATCATAGGTATCCTCTAACTTTAATGTTATTCTTAGGGTTACTGTAAATAAACTATAAATTATTACGGATAGTATAAAATTTCATGCTCAATTTAAATATTAACTAAGTTATATACAATAGATATGTAACAAAGCTAAAAAAACAAAAACAAAAAAACACTTATCCCAATGTAAATAAAAACCTACTTATTTACTCAGTTGCATTTTGTGGTGAAATTATTTGCTCACTACATTGCATGACTAACATCTCTCACAACTTTAAAAAAAACCATTGCATGACTCACACCTCTCACAACTAAAAATAAATAAATAAACACTTATTTATTGAGTTGCATTGATTTGTTCATTGCATTGCATGAGTGAAGTCCTTAATTCAATCTATTCCACTATGATCTTTAGTGTCTTCTATGACATATAATAATATGCAATAGTGTCGTCTATGACATATAATAATATGCACTATTATTGAGGATTATAAAACATATAAACAATCCATCTAAATCTAAAAACAACAACATTAAATATATTACATCATTATATTAAAAATATACTTTTATAAAATATATATAACATCTAATCATATTGTTAAATATAAATTATTATTATGATAATATACACTACTATTATTATAAGAGGATTATAAAACATAAAAACAATCAATCTAAATCTTAAAGCAACAACATTAAATATACTATACTACTACAACAATATACTGTTGTAAGATATATATAGCATAGTAATTTTCTATTTAACTACTCATACTCATTGTAAGGTATAGTGTCACTTTTTTTTTTCAGGAAGAAAAATCATGACCTTGATATTCTTATTAAGAATCAAAGGGCATTGAAAAACACTCGCCCAAAGGAAATTACATTATAGATAATTAGACAGAGGATTAGTCTGTTCCAAGGAGAATGTGTACATCTAGTCGCTGCCAGGGGGAGTGGCATACAATAAAAAATGTTCCCATCAGAAATCTGTCACATCATGTAAAGATCAAGGTTAGTCAGCCCTATCTATCATGAACCAAGAGGAGCTGATCTGCGATCCAAAAAAGCTACTCAAATGGAGCTAAAATAAAAGTAACATGCTCCTTAAAAAAGAAAGCTCAAAAAAGATGAAAAGAGTCACTAGTGACCATTTGGTCATCGAAAAATTCTGAAAAACAGCCATAACCTGGAGCATATGAGAGAGCTGTTTTTGAAAGACTGTCAGCAATCCGATTGTGTTCACGATAGATGTGACTGAATGCCAGATCATGGAAGCTTGTGATAAGCTTTTGTGTTTCTCCGCACCAGTGTGATAGGTCTAGTGGGGTGAGAGCAGTGATACCTTTGGCCCAGCTTATGATGACTTGTGAGTCACCATAAATATGGACCAGTGGAATACTCATCATTTGGGAAGAAAGCAGAAGGGCCCACAGTCCCATAAGTTCTGCTTTTGTATTGGATCCACGTCCTACCCCCAGCGCAAAATCTAGATGATGGTTCCCATTGATAAACACACTAAATCCAACACCTACAGCAGTGGAAGTAGAAGCACCATCAAAAAATCCACATGGAAAAAACATGTAGGGTGTCGGTCCAATCTTTCTTTTCTTTTTCTTTTTTCTCTCCTTCATAACAAGCCCTGGGGAAGACAACTGAGTAGAAGGAAACTATGCAGCATACAAAATCTGATGATAGATACCCAAAACAGTCACTTTTTTCCCATCAAAAATAGCCCTGTTTCGTGATTTCCAGATGGCCCAAAATATATGATGGGGAATGTATCTAAAAACAGAACCACCAGTGTGAATAGAAGCCCAAGTATCCAAAAAATCTGCAATGGAATTTTCTACAGGAGGAAAATAAATCTGAAAGAGATCGCTGATAAGTCCTCGAATGCTGATCCAGATCGAACATCGTGAGAAGAGATGGAGGACTGTCTCCTCATTATTTAAACATAAAATACAAATGCCAGGGCCATGCTTACCTCTTTTTTGGAGATTATCCCAAGTAAGGATCCGATTTTTCTGCACGAGCCAAATAAAACACCCAATTTTGCGTGGTAGGGTACAGTTCCAAAGTGATAATGATACATTAATCCTCAAAACAGGCCTGTAGAAGTGTACAAGACAATCATAAGCACTGCTGGCTGATACCATACCATCTTTTTTATTGTAGTCCCACATTAATGTATCTGGAGCATCTGATAGTCATATACCATTTAGTTCCAGTGCCTGAGTGTACAAATTCCTAGCTGATTTCCATTCCCCTTCAATGAGTAGTTCCATCTGTTGGCTTCAGGACGGAGAAACCAGAATGCTATCTACGATTTAGCTGATGAGGATGGTAACATATATGAAGAAGAGTCTGCTCTCAAGAAACTGGGTCAAACTCACTTTTCTAATATTTTCAAAGATGATGGGGCTACCTGTCTAAGTAAGCAACTCAGGGTTATTCAACTCTTCCCGAGAATGATATCTGAGGGGGATGCACCCAAACTTACTTATCCGATTGCTCCAGGGGAATTAGAAAATGCTCTTAAATCCTTCAAAAAAGATAGAAGCCCGGGACCGGATGGATGGCCTGTTGAGTTTTATTTATACTTTTTTGACCTTATCGGGAAGGAGCTCCTATCTGCTGTCAATTCCACGAGAGTCTCTGGCCTGATACCCACCTCTCTCAACTCCACCTTCATTGCCCTCATCCCTAAGAGAGACAAGCCTCAGACTTTTGCTGATTTTAAACCCATTTCCTTATGTAATCTCTTGTACAAACTAATCTCAAAAGTCATTGGGGTCAAAATTAAACCTTTTTTGGACTCTTGTATCTCTCAGGAACAATATGGGTTCCTTAAGAACAGGCAGATCACTGAACCTATTGGTATTGTTCAGGAGTCACTTCACTCTAACAAGACAAAAAATCTCTATGCTTTCATTCTCAAATTAGACTTGGTCAAAGCTTTTGATAGGGTCAACTGGAATTTTTTTCGCCTTATTCTCATACAAATCGAAGCCCCCCTTCAGACTGTCAATTGGATTACGGGATGTCTCTCATCTGCCACCTTTGCTGTTTTGATAAACGGTACTCCCTCAAATTTTTTCTCGGCCTCAAGAGGTTTACGTCAAGGATGTCCTCTCTCCCCCCTACTCTTTATCCTTGTTATTGAAGTTCTTAGTCTTTTAATTGCAGATGCTCGTAGAAATGGCCTTATTAGGGGTATTCAGATTTCTCCAACCCTTGCACTTTCTCATCTACTGTTTGTGGACGATGTTATTCTCATGGGCTCGGGAACTTTGAAAGAATGGGTAGCTTTTGATGTTATCCTGGATACATTTTGCAAAGCATCAGGCATGTTAATCAGTATGGAAAAATCTGCTTTTATCCTCAATAATATCCCTAGTTCGGATCTTCTGCCACTCACCAGATCGATCCCTTATAAAGAGATACCCATCTCTATGGGTTTTAACTATCTTGGTTTTTATATCAAGCCTCTTGGATATAGAACGCGGGACTGGGACTGGCTGATAAAAAAGTTTGAAAAAAAGATCAGCCTTTGGACACACAAGCTGCTTTCTTTAGGTGGAAGGCTGATTCTGGTACAGTCTGTTCTTTCAAGCATACCTGTATTTTGGATGGGCCTGGCACCCATCCCTGTTTCTACTCTGAAGAAGTTGAGAAGTATCACCTTTGCTTTTTTGTGGGGATCCTCAGACTCTACCCGCCGTTATCACCTTGCATGTTGGTCTGATATCTCTTGGCCAAAAAGTTCTGATGGGTGGGGAATTAAGAACTTCCTTTGGTTTAGCATTTCACTTCACCTCAAAACCATCTGGGGGGTACTCTTTTGTGACAGTCTCTGGCACCGTGTCCTCATTGCCAAGTACTTGCAAAAGTTTTCTGTGATTGAATGGCTTCGTGACAAAAAAATTTGCACACGTGGGGTATCAGTATTCTAGAGGGGGTTCAGGGAATGGAAAAGATATACAGATTGGGGTTGATCCTTTAATTGGTAACACTCACTCTTACCTACTCCCTGAAGGGTTAAGATCTTATTTGGAAGACTTGGATATCATATCCCTTGCACAGGCACACAACACTTTTCCAGGTATAGTGTCACTTAGGTGTTCTGATGAGGAACACTCGTCGAGACTTTGATAGCTTGCTAAATTGTAAGTTACTCGTGGTGTGCATAGACTTTCACATTTTGCTAAATTGTCAGTGTATATGTTAATGGATATTAGCTTTTAAGTTCAACTTCACACAACTAAAATAAAAAAAAACACAACTCTCACATCGTGGAAATCCATACTTAATTTCAGTTTGATCTTATAACATATAATGGCCCTAATTCGATACTCTACAGTCAAAATTAGAGATTTTCGCTCGGAGTGGGAATACTTGTCATTGATTACTTAGGAAAATTAATATTTATATTTATTTTGAATTTTTATTTATTTATAATCAAAATTACAGTTATATATATCAATCATTTATAGGTTAGTTTAGGTAGACTTCACTTAAAGGAAATGTTTATCTTTTTAGTTTTATTATGATAAGTCAATATGTATGGCATAATTTTACCAGCTTTATTATGATAAACCTGTCAATATGTACAGCCTAGCCAGCACTCACCAAAGGACTAAAATGAAATATATAACTTTCATATAAATAACACATCTTTTTAACCATTAAACCCCTCATATATCATTTTCTTTTTATTTTAAAATTCAATGATAAAATATAATAACTATGGATATCTATATCCATCAAGAAAGAAAAAATTGCAAGAAAGAAAAAATTGCTTAGTGGTTCAAATATGGCTATCCAAACCATGAACTATCGGTATTACTCCAATTTTTATGACAGGTGTTGTATGTACAACCTAGGTGAGCTCCACTAATAGACTAAAATGAAATATATAACTTTCATATAAATAACACATCTTCTTAACCATTAAACCCCTCATATATCACTTCCTTCTATTATTAAAGTTAATAATAAAATATAATAAGTATGGATATCTATATCGATCAAGAAAGAAAAAGATCTACCAAGTGGTTCACATGTTGCTATCCAAGCCATAAACTATGAAAAGTTTCCAAATTCATTTTTCCATTAAACCCCTCATATATCACTTTCTTTTATTATTAAAGTCAATAATAAAATATAATAATTATGGATAGCTATATCCATCAAGAAAGAAAAAGCTCTACCAAGTGGTTCACATCTAGGTATCCAAGCCATGAACTATGAAGAGTTGCTTCAGTGTTACTCCAAATTCATTTTTTTTATGACTTGTGTGTATGTACAGCTGAGGTCAGCTCCACTAACCTAGTAAAATTAAATATACAACTTTCATATAAATAACACATCTTCTTAACTATTAAACTCTTCATATATTTTTTATTATTAAAATCAATAATAAAAAATACTAATATATCACTTTCTTTTTTATTATTAAAATCAATAAAAAAATATAATAATATGTCACTTTCTTTTTCATTATTAAAATCAATAAAAAATATAATCAGTATAAATATCTATATAACGAAGAAAGAAAAAACTATGCATAGTGGTTCAGATATGGCTATCGGAACCATGAACAACGAAGAGCTGCTTTCTGGTCCGTGTACAGTATCTGGATATTAGGTTTAAGTTCAATGGATATGCACAACTACAAAAACAAAAGCTCTGATACATGGAAAATCCAAATCCAAATTCAAATTCATTAGGGCAGATGTCAGCCCATCATTAGTCTAAGGTCAAAGTTGTTGTGAAAAAATCTAAAGATTGTTAAGAATATATAAATGTGTGTAAATTATCATTATTGCACTATTATTATTACGGGGAAGAGGTGCATTCTACAGTTCAGTATGGGAGAGATGCCTAGTATAAAAAAGATGTGGAACTTAGTCTCTACTCATCTTAGAGTTGACAAATGTACTTTATAAAAAATAATTAACTATTATTAAAACAATATAAATTAGATAAACTAAAACCATAAATATTGGATTACATATTTCCTCAACAATTTTACTTTTTTTAAAAAGGTTTATACATTTCCTCAACAATTTTACTTTCAAAAAGTTTATACTTTGAGATATTTGATCCTCTCGATGCTTGCTTGGTAGATGATAAATCGATGCTGCTATATATTTGACTTCCCTCCTGCAAAATTCAAGCTAATGAAAGTAAGGATAGCAAAGCCGTGAAGGAGCAAGAACTGCGACAGGATTCTGACATGGATATACAAGCCGTCCACGACGAAGAATTGCTGCAGGACTCGGCCTTAAGAATGGCCTTTTCTATTGT
>LPNX010751906.1:108205-119060 GCA_001517045.1 Pseudotsuga menziesii | reverse complement strand
ATCACTCTATTTATTTATTATTCTTACAGGGGTAAAACACATAAGTGGGGACATGTTTGAAACCGTGCCGTCGGCCGATGCGATTCTTATGAAGGTTAGATATACTGCAATATATTGCCAAATTATTATTAATTTTATTTGCATTATAGGCTAGTTTGTGCAATATTTACTAAATGTGTTTTTTTCTCGATTTGTCAATATTAAAAGCACGTACTACATCTGTGGGACGATAAGGACTGCAACAAGCTGCTTAATATGTGCTACAAGGCCATTTCACAGGAAGGAAAGTTAATAATTGTGGACGCAGTGTTAGATACCAGCGAAAATTGTGATCCAATAGGATCTGGCCAGCTTATGGATATTGTTATACTGAATAGTTTTCGTTGAGGAAGAGAAAGGACTCAAAAACAATGGAATGAGATTTTACAGTTGGCTGGATTCTCTCTATCTAAAATAGTGGGCAGGAACGGAAGTCCAACTAAAATCATTGAAGCAGTCAAGCGCTAAGTGGAAGGTCAATTAGTATTCTAGTTTGTTTGGTTAAGCGAGGAAGTCACCCGGTTTAGGAAGACCAATTTCTACTTTAATATCTATGTTTATATTAGGAACTCTCATATTATGGTGATCTTTTATGAACTATTGTTGCAAGACGTATGACTCTTGAGCATTCAGTTTCAATTTAAATGGTATTTTCCTTCAAACTGTCTTTTAATATTCCAAAAGCCAAAGCCCTGCTTTACAATTCGTTGAGATAATTCTGATGGGATACATCTTCAATAACCATTATGACTTAGAATAATGAACTTCCATATAATTTAATAGCTTCTAACCAAGTTAACGAGGAATCAAGTGCATGCATAATTCCTTAAACTTCATGAGAATGGACCTGTTTTCTATGCTTTTGGATCACAATTTTCGGAGAGGTAGCCTTCTCAAACATATTCTAGCTTGGACTAGGTAGTTTATAATTATTATCTTATTTTATGGGAAATTATTCATTATGTTCTTATAAATATGAAATGTTTAATACAAATTTATAATCTAATTACATTACTTTATAATAATTTATGTTAAAAATTAAATCACATAAATTCATTATAAAATTTTCTTTAATAATACATATTCAATAATGTTTAAATTAAAGTGTTATTTAACTATGTAAGTAACTATGGAGGAATGTAGTCTCAATGAATCTCAATATGTGACATAACCTTAGAGAATTGGCATAATTACATTATAAAATCTTCTTTAATAATACATACTTAATAATGTTTAAATTAAAGTGTTATTTAACTATGTAAGTAACTATGGAGGAATGTAGTCTCAATGAATCTCAATATGTGACATAACCTTAGAGAATTGGCATAATTACATTCCTTTATAATAATTTATGTTAAAAATTAAATCACATAAATTCATTATAAAATCTTCTTTAATAATACATACTCAATAATGTTTAAATTAAAGTGTTATTTAACTATGTAAGTAACTATGGAGGAATGTAGTCTCAATGAATCTCAATATGTGACATAACCTTAGAGAATTGGCATGGTCTATTATAGTCTTTGATGAACATTGGAATATACAAATTTGACATAAAATTGTCCAAGATGTATGACCACTTGTTGGGTGAGAGGTGCTCTAGAGTCCACTATGAGGGAGATCTTGTAACATTTTTTATGAGGGAAATCGTGTTTTTTATGAGGGAGATCTTGTAATGTTTTTTATGAGGGAGATCTTGTAACTTTTTTTATGAGAGAGATCTTGTTTTTTATGAGGGATATCTTGTAACGTTTGTTGATATTTTATTACTATCAAAATAATAAAAATAAAAATTTTAATCATCCCCAAAAATAAATGTCAACCACAAAAACGACCTAATATGGGGGAGATGTTGTAATGTTCCTACCTAAGAAAACAATAAAAAATAAAAAATTTAATTATCCCCCCAAAAATATGCGGGTGAAAAAACAACACAAGATCACGGAGATGTTGTAATGTTCCTACCTAACAAAATAATAAAAAATTAAAAATTAAAAATTGAACATGGTTTAGGAGGGCCTTGCAAATAGTTTTAAGACCATATGCAAGGCCTAAACAACCCATGGTTTTAGGAGGGCCTTGCACATGGTTTTAAAACCATGTATGGGGGAGATGTTTTAATGTTAATATTATATGTTGGCCATAAATAATATTAAATATTAATAATAAAATTATTATATGTCAACCTTAAATAAAAATATGTGTCTTTTAGTAGGACATACCAAAGCCTATAACTCTTTCAATGCAATACTTGATAGAGCCTATGATTTGGATCTATGTTGGTAATATAATCCTCGAGAAATGTTGCAATGCAACAAAATCCTTTTATAATGTTGCAATGACATAAACCTTGATTAATATTACAATACAACAAAACCATAAAAAATTACATATCTACCATCCAAAATAATCCCTAAGGAATCTATAATCTATGAAGTCAATATAAAGAAACAAAACTGGGATTTTGGTAAACATAAAACAACATAAATTAAGGAATGTATATAAGGTCTACATAAAGGAAAATAATTGTAAGAAAAGTCCATAAAACTTTGCAAGATTCAATCAAATCAAGGAAATCCTAGTCTTAATGCATTTTTTCCTTATGATTCTCACGAATTATTTTTTTTATTTATATAAAAATGGGCTTCCTATGGAATCTTGAATGTGTTCAATGTATATTGTTTTAGTTATTTTCTTTGTAATTGTCAAATATGTGGAATGGTTGTGTTGGAATTAAAATAATTTATTTAATATATGTTTTCACTTGGACATTATTTGAATATATGTTGTATATATCACATGGTCCATTAGTATGTGTTTTGCATGAATAAAAATATATTTATGTAACTGATATAATTGTTTTTATCTTATTTAGAAAATAAGAGTACCACTTCTCTAAATAAGTATGGAATATCAATTTCCATTTTATAGAATCGTATGAAGTTGAATCTTAACCAATTAAATATGTTCAAATATTAACAAGGCGTCATAGTAACCCCGGGTCAAAATAATTTTGAAAATGTATTGTGTACAGTATTACACATATGAGGTAGCATAGAACCTATCATATATCAGAATGTGGGAATTGGGGTGATGAGGAAAAACAACACAAGACCTTTCTCACAATTTAGTAATTTATGTCATTGGGATTAAAATTTAGGAACTTTGGTAATGAGAAGAAAGAACACATGAATTTTCTCACTAAACAATATACGTCATCATTCTATAGGAATTTATGTGAATTTTAAAAATGACATGTTAAACTTATGAAATATAATCATTATAATAATTACAATAATTATGAGCAAGTTTTGAAAATGATAATCAAAATTTCAAAAATTTATAATGACAACATTGGAAACCGGTAATGAGACTATGGGAAACCAATAATAACAATATGGAAAATGAGGTTTAATAATACCAATTTATTCAACACAATTTTTAACCATCTTTTTTCAAAATAAAGTCCATATTTATCCCACTAAATACACTTCCTTTCTTTCTTTGAATTAAAATTACCATTTGAATCTTCATATATAGTTTGCCTTGTCTTTGATTTCCTCTTATGTCACATAGATGAATCTCTATCTCCTTTCCTTATGCTTTGCTTCAAGAGGATGACAAAAATTGTCATCCTCATTTTAAATACTTCTTTTTTTATTTAAATTAAAATTGTCATTCTAAATATTCATGCATGGTTTAGCCTTGTCTTTTATTTCCTTTCACACAAATCTCTATCTCCTCTCTTCTTCTATCACACAAATCTATATCTCCTTCCCTCTCCTCTTCTATCGCATAGACAAATCTATGTCTCATTTCCTTATGCTATTCTACGAGAGGATGGTCAAAATTGTCTTAGAGTCCATTTGAGGGATGCTCCTACAAAAGTAGCCCTCCTAGTTCATCAAATGTCCAAGGGTCAACTCTTCCTAATACACTAGAGATTCTTAAAATAACTTTGAAACAGTGGGACAAATGATTAAGTATATAGAGATAAGATCCTTATTCTCTGGTTATGGTTTGACATCCACTAACTTAAGAACCAGTCCCTTAAATAATCATGGTTCCATTATAAGTCTTGTACAAGGATTTCAATAACAGTCATATATCAAAGAATCCAACCATACTAGATAAATCCCAAATGCCTTATATGTCGCAAATATGAGAAGCATTTTGATTGTGATGGTTGAGGAGAATTTGCTAAGGGGCATCAACAGTCATGGCTCTTCCAACCCATTTAATTTCCAGAATTGCTCCTTGGGGTTTAACGTCGACCAATCCAAGATGACCATCTTCCTATGGAAGGGACTAAAAAAAATTCCTTTGTCTCTATTTTTCACTTATCAGTGATCACTGCTCTGTGGCTTTGGAAAAAAAAGTCCAGGTACTATATGTTGGAAAATATCTAGGCACTAAATGGTACCCTCAACCAAAGTTTTGTTGAGTTCTGAAGTGAGAGTTGAATCATCTATGAAGTGGTCACTAAACAGTTTCCCACCACCAACAGGTACTAGGGATATCTTGGATCTGCCCTGGTCAATAAGCAGTTACCCACCCCTAGAAGATAATCGAAGGCATTTGCTGCAATGACATAGAATTATGGAGCTAAGGGGCATCCTTTTGGAGTTATGGAGCTAAGGGGCATAAAGTGTGGAGTGGGAAAGAGATATTTGAAGAAGTATTGCTTGGAAAATTCTATCCTTAACATACACTCTGGTTGATGCATGTGAGAACAGGGTTCAAACTACTCAAGTGAAGAATTTTCCAAATCCTAGCCACTAAAGAATATTAAAAATGAAGTCTCATTCAATCATGTTATAAACCACGTCAAAGTTTATTTTGAGAAAGAAAAATTTTCCTAGTTTCCTTTGCCCACTTAATACTTTTTTAAGTGAGAAGGCTATTCAAAATAAAATAACCTTTCCTAAATCCAATTTGTTCAAAGTATTCTTGAAGCTGTTCTATTCAGGATGAAGTATTCTTGAAGCTATATTTTCGGTTCTGCAGTCAAAACACCCATGGGATACACCACAGCACTACTCACGTAGAGGCCAAATCAAGTAGGAAACCTTGTTGAAATTGATAGCTTTTCAAGTTCCAATATGGTATTGCATTGTGTTCACCTGGAATTCTCCACTATTTTAAGTAAATATAGGCCGATAACTTTAAAATCCAAACTCAGGATTCCAAAATTGACATCCTTACCATTTTATCACCTAACTTGCTCTTTCATGGTATAATGAAGTTCTTCAACTGAAAGCATCAATAAAATTTGAAGTTAATTGTAGCCAAGGGCCCTTTGGAACATGTTCAGTTAATTTCTCCATGGGGATCATGTTTGAGGCTCAAATGTCTATATAGTTATAATATTAGTTTCGCTATCTAAGCAAAGAAATTGCCTTACAACGAGACACGGGAATATACACCACTCAAATTGTAAAAAAACATGTTAATAACCAAGGGAATTACCACAGCTACCTGAGATTCAGCAAAAATTGAAAGGTTAGAAAACCATGCAATGCATGCACCTTGGATTGATCTACATTTTTTCATGTAATTTACTGAGCAAGGCATAGGTATTAGAACATTAGTGAGCAAGGCATAGGTATTAGAACATTCTTCCATATGATTTCTGCTTCATTTGTTCTGGTACGAGTACTTATTTGAAGGTGAATCAGAGCTCTTCATGAAAAAGACCATTCTAGGAAGAGACTGTCACGAATGCAATTCTTTGCTATATTTGCAGTGGCCAAATTTTTATACTACACACTCCCTAGATACATATTCACAATTCTAACATTTTTCTCATGGGTTTGTTGGATATGGCCACATAATATCACAACTAATCAAATTGGTCCAAGATACAAGGGCTTGGGTCTTGGAGCCTTCTCCTTCAATTGGGATGGAATTTCAGCATATCATGGAAGTCCCACTACACTCTTCTTCCACTCTGGCCATGAGGAATGATCGATACCATAAAAAACAATCTTCATATTAAAATAAAATTTATTATCTATTATGAGGCATGACTTGTTTTGTGTAACAGACCATAGATCATAGTACTGCAGTACTACCATTTTACTATTTAATTTCATTTAAATGTAGTTGCATATAGCTCCAATAACTCCTGTAGCAGACTATAGGTAATATGGTGAGGAATAGATAATTGCTATGATCTTTTCACCACATCATCATTTCTGCCAAATGAAGAACCTAGAGAGCAAATATGAGAATTAGTCTTCCTATTTCAAAGAGTACTTTCCCAGTATAGAAATGCAATCATGTGTTTTCCAAAAAATGTCAAGTCCATTTCAATCATGCAAACGTTTATTAAATGTGGGTTTCTGTTCAAACCTATTCTCACCATGTTTCCATCCCAAAGGCATGAGCACTTGCAAAATAGCTCATGATGAAGAATATACAGCTTCCTCCATTGTTAGGCCTTGGAGATCTCCTACAGACCAGAGCACATTTTTGTTGCACAAACCCCATAGCTACGACATTCCCTATTGTACCAAATTCAATCATTATTATTCAATGCTTATTTAAAATGAATTCAACCCACAAACATTCCTGAAGAAGAAAAGCCAATAGCCATGGATGAAAAAAATCTATACAACTGCACCTTAATTTACTTTTGAAGTACCACCATCTCTCCACTATACAACTAGGTGACTGCCATAGTGGACAGAGATGGATTTCAGGACTTAATTCTCTGGGTTACACAAAAGTTGAATAACCAATGTAGCATATAACAATGAATATATCATGGTCATTACAATATACCTACAATCATAGAAGGTCATGAGATACCATAACCAATACCGGATTTCAATAGGATCAATACTTAATAACAACTGTAAGGACAAGACAACAATCTCTTCAACAAAGCATGGTTTACTCACAGTATAACATATAAATCCATGCTAAAATAATGTCCAAATATCCACAAAATGTCTAAGCCTAAACATCCTTACAAAAGCATTAATGCATCTAAAAACAAATATAAAACCTAATTCCTGCTGGATCTAGTGAAAAAAATCATTAATAATAACTAGATTCAACAAGCTAGGCATCTTTGAGGGTACGTTAAGTTCTATCAAAAACATATCAAGCTACCTCTGGGAATTACCAATCCCTCTGGCGCACATTTACAACTAATCTAAACAAGGTTCAGTTTCCTCAACATAAACCAATATCTCAATGGCAATCGAGTCTTCCTTTGTATAAAGTGTACACCTATTAGGCTGAAAATCGTAAAGAAAGAACTCTATGGGAATGAGGAATCACTAGGAGTGCTAAAATCTAATGGGAATTTATAAGCTCTGAAAATTGCAGAGCAACTCTCTGGATCTGCACGATGCATGATAGAGCTAAAATGCAACACATAAACCAAGGTGACTCCAGAGTTGGTGAATTTTTTCATATGATACCCTTTCAATGGCTGGAACTATTCATTTTGAAAGGTATGCAAAACAATGGCATTCAGTATAGCATTTTGCTAAGTAGTCCAGACTCCAGAACTAGTGGTTTTGTAAATGCCAAACTGACAGCCACTGGAAATGAATTTAACCCTATTTTTTTACAGTAAAATCATTAGACCTATCCAACATATGTTATTACCTTCCTGTGAGAATTTCATGGCCATGAAGCAAAAACAACTGCCAAAGTTTAGCTGGACATTTATGAGGCCTAAAAAATGGAGCACAGTTTCCTGGGTCTTCCAATGTATTAGATACGATAAGATAAGATTCAATAAACAAAGCATGGTACTACTGACATTAAAAATAGATTCAATAAACAAAGCAAGGTACTACTGAGGGTATTTATTATTTAATTAGCTTAGGATAACAGGCATAGTGATATAAAGAGAATACATGCATCCCATGATGATCAACTTGTGACATCCTTTGAGGCCGAAAAACACAAATGTCTGTAATGGCATGCCAAAAGAAGCTACTTACTATTTCGTTCAAGTAATTTGGATCAAATAGTATCATCAATGCCAACATTGGAGCCTACCAAACACAATCTAACCTATATTCTGTGGAAAAAAACATTTCACCAATCAAACATTTAATATTAGCTATCTGCAGTTAGATTGGTTCTCCCACGGAATGAAGGAGCTTTCAAAAGAACTTGTCTAATTACTGTCACTCGTGAGAAAACTAGATTATTTTCTACCACAGGAACCTAATCATGATGACCACAAGGAATTTCAATGATGGCACAAAGACTATACAGTATAAAAGTGTAGATGAGAGAAAGAGAAGTTCTGAAAATAGTATATGCTATAGACCCAATCAATTTTATTTCAGGCTAATCTTCCAAGTTACTTAAACCTGAAGGAGACAAGTTGTATGAGTTATCATACTTCAAAAAATGGAACTCTCAGAAACACACACCCATTCTGCTTAGAAGTACCAATAGATATTATATTTATAGGAGTTAAAACTAACTGGTGTACATCTACTTTAAATTTATTCAAGATCATTGTGATAATGCAAGAAATCTAAATAGGCAAGAGTTCAAAAATGTAATTGGCTCCCAACCACCTAAGTTTTATGCATCAAATTCATATTAAGAAGGCAAAATAATAGTGAACATAGGCTTGGCAGAATAACTCCAATGCTTTTCATTCTAGTATTCTGCAATCACTCAAATTTAGAAAAACGTTTATGCCATGCTCTAGTCTCACAAGCTAAACTCCCACCTATAGCTATTTGTGTGTCCCAATTTAAATTCATTTATGGTTATAAACCTCAACCATGACACATAATTAGAAAAATATATCCAAAATTTGTTATATGACTATGTTCCAAATTGACAAACATGGCTTTACCTGATTCAAGAATGGTATGTTTGTGAAGCCATATTCCGTATCAGCTGACTCAAATTTGAGATAGATATAAACAGAAAAAGAGATTTAAATACATGAAAAATGTGCACACAAATCAATTCAATCCCAGCTGCATGATTCATTTTTCCACAAGCCCATCAATCTAGAAATTTGTCAACCTAAGGAAATGCGAATACATAGCAAACAGTGCAACAGACCAATCGGATGTGAACATGAAAGTAGGTCTTCACCACTTGGCCTAAACCCTCTTTCCTGCATCATGCCCTGGAGAACAAAACCAAACACAAGAAGGATTATCAAATGGGCTCAAAAACTATTCCAAAACAGCCATGATACATAAATTTACAAAATTTCAATCTTTCCAGATTCAAAACTATTCCAAAATGCACAATAGGCATGATACATATTTGACAAAACCCAACACAAACACTGCATATAATTGAAAATAAGCCCCACGCAGACAAAATCATGAACAAAACATAAAATCATTCACTGCACACTGTGAGGAGATGTCTTTTACCATAAAACAAACATTTTCCAGTAAAAGATAATTTTGTATTCTTCGAATGAAGAAAATACATTTGGTTTTTTATAGGGAGGAAATATAATCCAATTGAACAGGAGACATGCATAGGATATTTGTCACTTCTGTTCATAAATCATTTATACATTGCTTTGTATTGTAGAGGATGGTTTCATATTCACTGGATGAGGAAAATTCATTTGGAATTTTACAGAAGAAAATATTGTCAAAATGAACAAGGAAATCTGGTGTTTCCCATTTGTTTGGAACACATCAGAACCTGCCTCCAACTATTCACAAAACATTTAATGCATAATGCAATAGGATGTCTTGACATGTAAAATTTTCTTATTGGAAAATATATTCAGAAATGTTCACTGAATGAAGAAAATTCATTTTGGCTTTTACAGATAAAATATAATCCAATTGAACAGGGCTTCCAACTTGTTTGGGACACATATCAACACCTGACTAGTTCTACCCTCGTAAACAATCATTCTCATCTGCTGATCAAATAGCAAAAAGTTCTACATTAATTAAAGAAATGTGGACATGCATAGGATATATGGCACTTCTGTTCATAAATCATTTATACACTGCTTTGTATAGTAGAAGATGGTTTCATATTCACTGAATGAGGAAAATTCATTTGGGATTTTATAGAAGAAAATATAGTCAAAATGAACAAGGAAAACTGGCATTTCCCATTTGTTTGGAACATATAAGAACCTACCTCCTACTGTTCACAAAACATTTACTACATATTGCAATAGGATCTCTTGAGATGTAGAATTTTATTTGTAGAAGATATATTCAGAGATGTTCACTGAATGAAGAAAATTTATTTGGGATTTTTACAAATGAAATATAATCCAATTGAACAGGGCATTTGGCATTTCCAAATTGTCTGGGACACATAAACATTTGACTAGTTCCACTCTCATAAAGAATCTCTCTCATGTGTTGATCAAATAGGAAAAAGCTCTACATTCACTAAAGAAATGTGTCACAACCTCTATCATCCTCTACTCAGCTTTTGTTTCCTTTTTGTAAAGTTGAAGATAATGGTCATACTGAAAGTTAATTTGGCCAAGTACAGAAAAGAAAAAGAATGACATGACTATAAGTTCTACATTTACTCAAGAAATGTGACACCAAATACTCTATCAGTGTAGACACCCATATTTTCTTTCTTTATTGTCAACTTGTTTGGGACACATATCAACACTTGACTAGTTCTACCCTCATAAACAATCTTTCTCATCTTTTGATCAAATAGCAAAAATTTCTACATGATGTAATCCAATGGCCAACTTACAAACTCAAACCGATATACTTAGTGTTTCCATAGGCCTTAATTTTACTGCAGAATCCTTGACATCCATCTTCATAATGAGGCCACTATTATCAGTTTAATATTTCTTTTAATT
>LPNX010751906.1:63520-103551 GCA_001517045.1 Pseudotsuga menziesii | reverse complement strand
AAAGAAGGATTCAAAAGCCAACCCCATAAAAATGATTTGAAGGAACTCAAATTCAGGGACAATCTGACTTCCTCACAAACATATCATGCAAAAATTCACAATAAATTCCATATGATAAAACTCCTTACAAACCATTGACTATTAAAAATTCCTCCTAAACCCTAAACCAGCCTCAAGGTCCTCCTTCAAGGCTGCACGTTTGAGATCCACATAATTGGTGAAATACCTTCTGAGAAGATTGTTCATTTTGTTGAGCTGTTCAGATATCAATTATCATATTAGTCAAATATGTTTAGTGTTTTGAATAATGGTAAGAAGCAAAACCACAGAAAACACTACATTAAAATACCGATGCAACCAAAAAAGAAATTTGTAATACACTAAAAACGAATTATGATTTACCTATGGCAATGATAAGATAAGTGAGTATGATCAAGATTGTAACCCTTGATTGTTGTCAATTGCACCTTTGTACTTGTTTATTCTTTCTAACTGCAATGACACAGAGTAATGCTTAATCAAATGGAGTTTTAGCAGTGTTTTATTTGTCTGAAAATATTATGCAATTTCCAGCCTATATGAAAACTGGGTTGGGCATTAAACACTAAAAATTTTGACATTGAAACCGGGAGGGCTGAGAACTGAGAGAACTCACAAACCCATATGAAATTCTACAATATGCAGCAAAACATGGCAAATAGACATGGAAAATAGTTTCCAAGATGATATTTACAATGGCAATGATATTTCAGAAGTCAGTGTGAGCATGTAAAAACTGAGCAGTAAAAGGAAATCAAGTAATGTGTCAATATAATTCAAATTCATTATTTCCAAATGACGAAGAAAAAAGGATTATAGTGAAATTGTGTTCCAATCATCTGTTGGTTAAGATTAAGATAAATGAGGATCTGGGAATGTCTTGACCAAAACGTACTTGTGATAATATCCCAGACATTTGTGTGAAACACTTAAGTTGTGGTGACCACAAAGATGGCTTGTAGAACATTGGTAATGCTACAGTGATTTTTCAGACATTGAGCATTACAAAAAATTGAGTACAAATGTGAGGTCAGTGACCCCCAATAAAGAAGTGTTTCTTTCCAATAGGTTGAATTCCAGTAACAACCATTCAAGGAAAACAATCAAGGACTAATGAATATTGAATGCATGAGACTTCAAAGGAAGAGAATCAGTTCTAATTATGAGATGTAGAATAATTTTTCAATGAGATCCAGTGGAATTATGGTTTGAAAATCAGCATCAGTGACAAAGATGAAGACATCACCAATGGAAGATTATGATGCCCAACACTTAAGCAAGAAGACTCAATCATATCTAGCTTGTGGTCTATTTTCTTTCACTGAAACATGTGAACCTTGAAAGTCTAATTATTAATATGTGATAAACTTTATGAAGTGGGTGGCGAGTTTCTGAAGGGGTTATGAAGTCGGCATTAGATAGTCCTAGTTAATAAGTAAATTGGATCATTAGATGAATGGTCATGATCCCCAACCATCCGCTACTTGGATCTCTGTGTATAAAGCAGCCCTCATATTGAATTGAGCTATCATTGCAAGTTGAGGCATTCTCATTGTATACTGTGTGCCATACCTCCATCTCTGTTATCCATGTGTGCAGATTTACAGACTTAGACTGCAACACACAAGTTGGACTAAGAGCCTCAAGATGATTCCTTCGTTCACTGTATGATATTTATGATTTTTTTTTCTTATTTATAAAAGTTGTGTGCACACTATTTCTAGATTAAATTTTTTAACATTTCTAGATTACATTTTTTAACAATCGTTCCAAACTTATATCTTTTAGTGGATCGACTCCCAAAACTGTTCACTTTTATCTCTACAAAATTCCCATTTGGTTTTATTAAGATAGTCACTTGGGGTCACCAAACTAGAATGCTTTTTTCTTTTGTAGCATCAACTACCAAGATCGTATACAGATTACCAACAACAAATATTTAATTGCTAGTCACCATTCTTGAAAAACATCAATTATATATGGAGGTAACTGAATAATTCTAGCTATGTTTGATCAATTTGTCTCTTATTTGCAAGTTGAATGTTTTAATTTAAATTTTACTTTCAATCAGATCTTTATTTCAGATATGCATAGATCATCTAAAAATTGCCATGTTTATGCAAATTTTATAGATTGAAACTACATGTTTGTGTCCACTGTTCTTGATTTATCTGATGGTTAAGCATGAAACTTAGTTACAACTCAAGTAAAACCATAGCAAACAACTAGCCACAATATATTTTGGATTATTTACAAACAGAACTACTATACCTTTTTGAAGGTGGTAAAATCTTCTAGCTTAATAGATGGTAAGTTCCGAAGGCATCACGAAGGTGAACCTGATGCCCACTTAAAAGGGAGATGATTCTCTGCAGAGATGAAAATCGATAACATTTGAACAAATGGAAAAAGGTTGGCAAAAAAAAGATAAAGAACAACATATTTAATTAATTCATATAACTATACTTTTCGATATACATGAATAATCATAGAGTACTGTTCAATCGTCCTCATTCCTCAAACATTTAATTGGAAAAGGAAATATTTTAATTATTTAACCTCAGCAGTACTGTTTGTCATATAATTACTAGAGTCAGCTGACAATACGGCCCATCCAATTTGTAAGGTATCTCCTCTGTCGCTGACATTTAGAATGTTAACCTGTGTTTGCTTCATGTCTGCAAAAATATATATCCATAAATTGTCACTCTTGAAAACATGAAATGAATAATCTATGACTTCCTTCTAAACATTAAAATTTTGAAATTGTCAACAAGTATTAAGGATTTTTTGACTGCTGAAAACAATCATTTCACAATCTTTTCACTTCATTGGCAGGGTTTCTGTTTCACATGATAAACAACAACTTCCAGCTCCTGTGCCATATCCTTTTTGAATTCAGTCGCAAGGGACCTGAATGCCTTAGGATTAACAGTCAGAGACATATATAGTTCTATTCCTCCAATTTCCTGATACACTTCTGAATGGTAAAAAACCGGGAATCAATCTCACCTCAATAATGACCATGAACAAATTCTTTGAAGTGCAAAATAGATACAACAGTCTACAGATTTTCCAGAGCCACATATATGTTTTCATGAGAATTCCAAGGTTGGAATCTTTATGAAAGGACCATGTAGGAGATACCTTTCGCCTTCAGTTGTGTCCTCCCATGACATAAAAATAAAAATATAGGTTATTTGAAATGGTTGATTAATTTGCAAGCTGAAACTAGTGTGATGAAATGGATGCTCTAAGATATGATAACAGGAAGATATCAATTATATACACAAAAGTTTAAAATATCAGTTCAGAACAAATCATACCAATGGAGACAGCTGCATACAAACATGATGCAAAGCATGTCAAGGTCAAAAACAATTCACATATATGTGAACATGCTAGCAGAGAATCATGCTAATATCCTAGAGAATCACAAATGCTCATAAAGGATTACGCAAACAAAAATAATACTTGGAGATAAACATAATTGTTTAATTTTGTTGAATTTTGATCTTAATTGTAGAATTATGGTAGTGCTTGAAAAATTGAATAATCATAAGCATTAGCATTCACACATGAGACATAGAATTTACCCTAGGGAAACCCTCTACAACATGAGGGAGAAAACCCTAGTAATTTGAGTACTATCTATGGCTCGTCCAGTGCAAGGATCTCCAGTAAGGTTCCATGGAGTTTTCCATGTATTAGAAGCTATACCAGTGCTCCATTTCTAAGCAAGTGACTTTAATACAATAACTGTGAGCAAGGAAAAGGAAATTAATTGATCAACAGAAAAAAGTATTGATAAAATCTTGATAAAAATCAGAGAACAAAAGAATTATTGTAGCTCGTGGTATTTTTTTTTATAAATATATTCCGCGGTTACCTTCTTTTGGGTCCGTCAAGGCTGCTTCTTAAGCTTGCAGAAACCAAGTGACACACCAAGCAATGCTCAGAAAAGGGCAGAGACTCCAAATTGGGGATGATATTTGAAGTTTAACCGTTGATGGCTGGGTTTGCTACTTGCACGCCATGGCTGCTTGGATGATACAGACATGGATTGGTGTTTCGAGAATTGGTAACAGAGGCCCAATTACGTTCACCACCAGACCTGCGAACCTCCTGAACACGCAACTGCCACAGCCCAGAACACCACGCGAAGATGTGGACAACACACAAAAAATCCCTAGCCCTAGAAACCAGAAACCAATGGATCACGAATAAGACACGCGGAGAACCAGACACGCAGAGAAATTTAGTTGGCTAAATAGACGACGAAATGAAAAGTGGTTTTCCAAAGAACTTCAGAGAAAAACGCCTTACGGCGTAACAAGCAGCATAGAATGAGTTAGTCAAGCCTTTAAGTAGAATTCTTCAAATGCTAATACCATGGGTTGCCCAAAACCATGGCCCCATAAACCACCAACCATAAACCCATTTGACCAAATCAAGGTTATCTCCATCACTCTTTAACCAAATCAAGCTTAACCTAACATACCATGCCACATAAAAGATATGATGCAGTCTACCTGTTTGTTAACAATATTGTTCTACAATACTATATGGACAAGTTTGCAAGTTTGAGATTTTAATTTGAGCCTACAAGCAAATATTCATCAAAATCTTCAATGTTCCAAAAATCCAAAAATAACTTCCCTAGAGCTAAAATTTCTCCGGCATCTACCTATATGTTCTAGTTGCTTTAACATACAATCATAGTATCATAACCCCATACAATCAACCTTAAAGCATATCACTTAGATTGCAATCACCTCATGACTCTCCTCAAATATTGCCATCTTCTTGAAGCTTTTTTGACACATGTAAAATTATACGACCCTTTTATATTCCTCCCAACACCTCATCCCTCTCACCAAATCCAAAATCCATAATGTCCAGTGCCCTACACAACTGTTACTTCCAATGTTAAGAGAAATTCCAATGTTAGCACTCCTAATTTATCAGATTCAAACATGTTTTGGACCATAATTTTCTTCTTTAATATATGTACATAGTGTCTACAAATGATGGGCCAGAAAGTTTGAGGTCATGAAGAAGCAACTGCTTTGAAAATTTTAATTGATCATGGTGGCTTAGGGCCGCTTCCTACTGCTCGTCGAATTAAGAATTTTTCCCCTTTTTCGCTGCTTTTAAATTGAGTTGAATCAAACTTGACACAAAATGGGTGCTCTTTTATCATTTTCAAGAGTTGCTGATGATTATTTTGGAAACCCCGAAAGTATAATATTACTAAAAGGCTGCAATTGTCATCCCTTCAAAGAGTACTTACCAAGCCATATTTGCATCAAAATAGCCTCCCCCTACATACCCATTCAAACAGGGCAAGTGTAAGCAATCTGGGATGCAGGGGTTTCCTTAAATACCAGCCTATTTTCCTAGTTCATTCTGTACATGGCCCTCCCAACTAAACCAAGGATTTATAAAACAGGCTTACAGGTGGAAATTGCAGCTATTGCAAAAATCCAAAAGTTGGCGATGATTTGCTTTAAAGATATACTTTTTTTACTATAAATTTTAATTCAGGTGAAAATAGTTAGTAATTTAGACCACTCTATAGGACAAAATATATCTATATACACAAAATCGCAATGTGTAATGTCAAATTGCTAAAAGTGCCTTGCACCATGCTTTAATCAATAGGGGAAAGAGGAATTCTAAGTTGGCATTTATCAAATGGAACAAAATTCTCAACATATCTCTATCAAAAGTTCCAAAAAAGTATGGATTCTCAAATTTCTTTACCACGTTGAAATGACCCTCAGAGATATGGGTGATTGATTTTGGCATAACGTAGTTAAAAGCAGTTCTCATGATTTTGTTACAAAAGTTGTGATATGTTTTCAACCCATTATCAGCTTCAATGAAGATAGAATTTATTTCAAAGATGAAATCTAACAGTAGTATTTTTATACAAAATGGTATCCTATAGATCCATAAGTAGTTCCATCACCAATACACTAATGATCGAGCAACTTTGAATTCCAGCAACAACCACTAGCAACAACTATATCAATTGCAAAACCATCTTCTAGGAACCAACAAGATTTAAATCTAATCCTATTTGGAATTAAAACATTTTGTATCCATATTTTTTAAAATGATTAAAAAAAACCCTTTTACCAGTAACTACCAACACATTCTGTTCTCTTCTTTCACTACTACAGCCTTCAATGCTTCCTTACATCTCTGTTCTGATCCAAAAGATTACATCTCAACCACATTAAACAGGACACTTAATCTAACTACATCAGTATGTATAGATAATTATTATTATCCTTAGCATCGTGTCCTTGTCTAAATTATACCTGCAGGCTATAGCCTATCATTACACATAATTGATATTGTCTTTAAGAGATGCTATACTACCTTCAAGCTAAAAATATATAGCTAATATTGATGTGCTTATATTCATGCACTTATCCCCATGCATCTTATGCAGCATCAACTAACCACAATCAAGTTGTGACAGACAACTTTGTGGCAGTTTGCTCCCACAACGAGGCTCATCATGGTAACTGCTATGTGAAGGAAAGATTATGCCTTATGGGGAGTTTCCGTTGTGGTTGATTGTTTCCTTGTATTGTTTGCAAGGATGTAGCTCCAGTTTATTTCACAACTTCTTAAAGAACATCTGGTCACGGGATCTGAATTGTCAAAAAGATACCTAGGCTATCAAGTAAAGGATATTTCTTTGGAATTGGCTTTCAGCACACCTTGACTATTTTTCATATGTTTTGCACAAGTGTTTCATACAATAAATAATAAAATATTATAATGTTCATAAAATTCATACTCTTCAAGAAACTAGGTTGATTTTATATTTATTCTTTGGGTGGCATTTTAATGAATGACATTCAACATGGAATTGGCCATCTGCATCAACTGTTTGAGCCTCTTGACTTGCCCTTTGCTTTAAATTTAAGTTGCAGAGACATGCTTTAGCACTTTTTCTCAAGGGTTTGATTTCTTTTGTCATATGGATCTGTTTTAACAAAGGCTGCTGAGGCAGCCAAACTATGATTATCCTTAAATAGACCTAAAGAATATGGGTTTCCCTATTTCTTTAAGCAGTTTAGTGTAGTCTTAGTTAAACAAAAGTTGTAGTTAGTAATTTTTGCTTCCAATAGATAATAGACAATAGTCAATGGGTAAATCATAATAGATCCTTTCCAAAGGTCGATTTGGAGTATGCTCCAAGTCACGATGACCATGATACAGTGTTGTGAGGAATGGGGACCATGATATGTTGTAAGGAGGACCTACCAAGCTACTATAAGAGTGTGAGTGCCTAATAAGCATAGAGTTATATTTTCTTTCAAGCCCTTAAAAAATGGGTGTGTAGACACTGCCATGGACAAGGGCAAGGAGACACATTGCCTAAAGAGTTTGTGGCTAACACTATTTACTTTGATAACATGTTGACCACTGGAAAGGCTAGAAATCAAAACCAGAACCTACCTTTGGCTGGAGGTTTCTATTACCATTGAGCTACATGCCTATTTATCATATACATCCTTAAATAATTATTCATAAGCGTCAAATACAAATTTAATACCTTTCTTTGACAAGGGGTCTACCAAATACCTTGGTCTGTGAGAAATTCTACATTTTACAGACTGATAAATCTATCCAAATCCGACTTAAATACCATATTGCTGACACCAATCATGACCACCTTAACAAATCTACTATTGTTGAACATCCCCACAACTCCAAACACCTCATTTTTTTTGACCAAACCAAGATTCTCACTTCTACCTCTCATTAGTCTTCATGCCTCGTCTGAAAATCTCTTGAAATAGAAAAATACCCTAACAATTTCAATCCCGAGGATGGCTATAAGCTCAGTCATTCTTAGAAACCCTTAATCCATAATCTTAATCATTAACCCCCTCCTCCCATTTTCACTTTTTCCTTCGTGTTTTATCCTCTATAGTTTCCCATATTCTTTCTCAATTGCCCCATCTCCTTAATAGGCTTCCTTAATAACCTTTTGGTTCTTTTTCCTCTTTTCCTCCCTCTTTCTCACATATAATCCTAATTGCTTATTTTTCTCAACCCCCTTTTTCTTCATCCTCTAGCATTCCCTAATTTTCTTTCCTTCCTTTCCTCGGTTTCCAACCCCCACTTTTCATCTTAGATCCCCTTCCTCCATTTCCAAGTTATTCTTCCCCAGTTGTAAATTATTTTATGTTTTCTTGTCTTATTCCTTCAATCCAGGATTATTTTTTAAGTTTATTGTTTCCTTCTTATCTCCTAATCCCGTCTCTTATCTAAATTTTTCGCTTAGAACCTCTTTGACCTTTTATACATATACATACTCTTATCTATACTTCCCATCTTGGGTCTATTTATTTATTTATATATTTTATTTTTTATCTTTAACCTATCGTATTGATGATAATTATTTTAGATATTTTTATCTAACTCATTATATTTATTTATTATTTCTATTAACCATATATTAACAGTTAAATTCTTTCATTCAGTTTTTATTAGATCTTTTGATGATAAATGAAGTGTCCATTCAAAAGGTTGAGAAGCTTCTAAACTTTGACAATGCAATCCATAAATCTTATATAATAATGATCACTCACGGTGAAAACCTGCATGCTCATATTCTTAAATAAATCAACCTAGAAGTGTGGATTGCTAAATGCCTTCCCCTACAAGCCACACTCCAGTTGAAACTTCCTAGACAATTTCCAAATCCCATGCCACACTCCAGTTGAAACTTCCTAGGTAATTTCCAAATCCCATGCCCTAGAGAGTGGATCAACAACTCCTTAAAAAAGGAGGAACCATGTATAAGGGGGACATAGCTCACGGCCTCAATATTAATTGTGTGGATTACTATCTCCAATGCCTTCCCCTACAAGCCACACTCCAGTTGAAACTTCCTAGGCAATTTCCAAATCCCGTGCCACACTCCAGTTGAAACTTCCTAGACAATTTCCAAATCCCATGCCCTAGAGAGTGGATCAACAACTCATTCCCCTACAAGCCACACTCCAATTGAAACTTCCTGGGCAATTTCCAAATCCCATGCCACACTCCAGTTGAAACTTCCTAGGCAATTTCCAAATCCCATGCCCTAGAGAGTGGATCAACAACCCCTTAAAAAAAAGGAGGAACCCATGTATAAGGGGGAAATGGCTCACAGACTCAATATTAATTGGCTCACAGAGAACAAAACATGTCACCCATGTATAAGGGGGAAATGGCTCATGGCCTCAATATTAATTGCACAAAGAACAAAACATGTCACAAATGGGATTTGAGCACAGGTAGAGACAATAACATTTCTTTTCAAAACCATCTGAACTAGACCCAATTGATAGAGGTACATGTCCTTTGTCAACCTCGACTAATTTTGTTTGCCATACCCAATAGTAGAAGGTTGATCATCACTTCAGCGCACCTTTCAGGGATTTATATTAGAGAATTCCATGTTGAATTGGGCAGGGTATTTGAGAAAAAATTATTAGACATTGAAGGTCTGGTTACCTCATAGAAGGCACTACCTACTCTGCATACATGATTCAATAGCATTTAGAAGGCACTACCTACTCTGCATACATGATTCAATAGCATTTTGAAGTCTAGGTAATGTTTTTGTCATGTATTTTGACCAGATTAATTAAGATCCTCCGTGACATTATAATAAACTCACACATAGTTGTAGTAATGCTGATATACTGTTACAGAATAATTGGCTAACAGAACATAACATTGCTACAAAGCAAATATAGCATCATTCCTTTGAATTCTACCATCTGGTAAAGTGTGCAGAAATTATCAAACAGGGCTATATAGCAGCTCTCCTTGACAAGGAAAATTGGAAATGTAGTTCAAGTGACACTACAGCATTATTTGTAGGTAAGAAGGAATGAACTGTGGTTCAAGCAGTAGATCGAAGACAAGAAGGATGCATGCATCTACTGTGGAAAGCACAGAAACCTTGCTTAGGATTGCAGAATACTTCTGATGAAGGAAACAGGAGGCCCGTTTTAGGGCCCTTGTCACTTCAGTTAGTTTTTAAAAAATCACATGAACCAATAGTAATAGAGCAATTAAACTATAGAACAACTATGGGAGCATACATATTCAATTTCAGGCCACAAAACTTATCTTATTTGCTGTAGATACCATTTTGAGCACCCTCTTAAAGACACTTGTATTTGTGTATCTGGGTGCCCAAAAATATAAAAATGTGCCAAAACCACCACAGTACAGAATCAGGCCCTTGGCAGCTAGATGCCATTACTAAGCAGAGCCTTGTAGTGAAAAGGCATCATATTTTGAACATATGGGAAATAATTACACTTCTGAAAAAAACACAGCTTCTTCACAATGGGATATCATATAGCTATTCCATGTCAATTATGCCATTAGCATCTAGACATTAAGAGATTGTATCTTCAACTCCTGCCTATAAATCCTAGACTGATTTCCTTATTATTTTAATAATATAGGATGACCAGAGATGGCCCAGCCTTGGTACATATTCAAATTCTAAACTGGACACTCAAGTCCCACAAAGGTATATCTGATTTGTCATAGTATCAGGCTTCTTGGGGATTAAAGGACAAAGTGGTTTTCAACTATATATCTCTCCTATAGTTCTCTGTGTGCTGGTGTTCTCTTACGCTACATTGAGAAGGATCTGTCACATATGCAATGGGAAAATATTCTATCTAACAGGTGTCTATTGTGAAAACACATCAAATTGTTGGATGTATTTTATGCAAAGCAAAAGATCAAATGACAGAAAGAAAAATGTGTCCTTAGTACTTACATCCAATTCACAATCACAGATCTCGATTGTTTTATCAAGGATATGACAGATGCTCATGAGCTCTAAGCATTGTGATGGGTTGACTCAATTGGAGATTAGGATCTAGCCGATAAGTTTTTGGAGCTTTGCCAACATAGCAAATGAGATGACATCTCAGAATTCTAATACTTCAAAGGAAAGAGGGGACAAACAAACCAAGTCATGGTAGGACTGTATAGTGATTTCATGAGAACTATACTTACTAGCATCTACCATCTAGACCATACACACATTCTGGCTTGATCTTATGACTATGTGCAAAATCATCCAATTGTTTCATGAATTTCAAAAATGAAAAATATCAAGAGAAAGAAAAATGAATACTTACAACCAATTTAGAATCTCATACCCACAACTGTTTTTTCCAAACATATGACAAATACCCCGCAAGCTCTAAACATGATGATTGATTCGCTCAATTGAACATTAGGATCCAGAAAATAAGTTTTTGATGTCTTACATATCTAAACATTATGATAGATTCACTCAATTGGAGATTTAGTGTCCAGATAATAAGTTTGGATGCCTCACCAATAGGCCAAATGACAATACATCTCTGAAATTTGTAGGGTATGAATTAAATTATATAATCTCATCTTATCTTGCATTTATTAATTCAAAAAAAAGAGAGGAGACAAGTTACAACAAACCTCGTCGCGGCTTCTGGGACATGGAATGGGAGCATTGTACTTAGGTGGAGTGGGAACAAGGCAATTTAACCGGTTCACTTTGTCCGGGAAAAGACGTTCAAACCTCTCCCCTCTCGCCATGGATTTGAGCTTGGAAATTGCAGCAACATTGTCCAGTCAGGGTATATACTCACTTATATTCTTAGGGCACAGTTTGAATCTCTCAACCTTGGTGTCCACCCCGATCTCGGTGCTCCCCTTCACATTCGCAGATCCATTGAATGATTGCTCGAAGATGTCCATCTCAGAAACAGAGGTGTCATTATCAGTGTCATAATCATCCAGGTTGTCTTCCTCCCCCACCAAGAAATGATCCTGCATTACTCCATCCTTGTCCACTATGCCAAAGGAAGTTGGTGATGGTGGTGGTGGTGGTGATGGAGGAGGAAGAGGGGGGTGGGTTTTGTGATGTTTAGGGAAGAGAGGTCATAGGTTGGAGCCTCGATGCGTGCAAGGGAAACCATGTGGGATTGAACCGAAGAGGAAATCGAGCCAATAACGATCTGTACCTGGTCATAATCGCTTGCCCAGTGTTTTCCCAAGTAGAAGCATGCGATAGCAAGCAGCAGAAGACCCACTACCTTCAATGTGAGGGGACTCTTCAGGATATCCTCCTTCATTTTTTCTTCCTCCCTCTAGATCTAGCTTCTATGAATTTTCCTTTGCTCATTGGCTTCCCATGTCCAAAAATGGGTGAGACAATTGATTTGAGAGGGAAAAACAAGGCTAGCAATAAATTTGAGTACCAGTCTACGGCTAATTGGTGGCATCAATTGTGGCAATTTTCATGGTTGAGACGATGCTGATGAAAAGTCGAGAATGTGGGTGGGACAAGGAACATGAACAGAGCTGTGGTCGATTTTTAACTCAAATACTGTGTCGTGGCTATTTTTAATATAAGATTTTGAACTAGAAACAATGCAACTTCTCTGTACAAACCCATGCAAACTAAATTTGACCAGTAAACACCATTTATGCAGCAGGGAGGGGCGGTCTCCATTACAAGATGTTCAACCACCTCCAAACCAAGAATAAATGCCAAACCGAGAAAAAAACACTGGTCTTTCACAGGACAGGCTCTCCAAATATCGCCCACGGCGCTCCAGGACCGCCGGACAAGTGTGGTTCTGACAAACTCAACAGTCACGGCAAAGCCCATGAACAATGAAACCTGCAGGCGAAATGGGCAGTTCTAACAAACTCAACAGTCACATCAAATCCCATGAACAATGAAACTTGCAGGCGAAATGGGCGGTTCTAACAAACTCAACAGTCACGGCAAATCCCATGAACAATGAAACTTGCAGGACAAAGCAGGGCAGCGACCGGAAACCTTGACCTCAACCTGAAAACACAAGGAGGACTAGTGGAACTTTAAAACACGTGGAGGACCAGCAGATCGTGAAGAGGACACGTGGAGGACCACCAGATCGCGAAGAGGACACGCGAAGGAGCATGGTTGGCCGAATAGACGACGAAAGGAATAGTGTTTTTCCGAACATGTTCGGAGAAAAACGCCTTACGGCATAATTAAAAATATTTTTTTTCTATTTATTTATTATTTATTTTTCAAACAACTCATAATCAAACTAAGGATTATTTGCAAGTCAAAGTATTCACACCACAATACCACAATTAATTAACGGTAGTCTCAATGCGATAGAAAAGCTGGTCAAAGGCTTGCAATATAGCACTCCCTCCATTGATGATTAATTACTCAGCTGCAAAAAAAAGGCCAACAATCAAAGAAAAGGAACGCATAAATTTATAACCAAATAACTTGTTTTTCCCCAAACATCCAGAGGCCAAAGAAAAGGTTTAACTAGAGTCCTTTTGTAGTTACAAGGTTATTAAGACAAATTGTTGTTTTATCCTGTAGACCTTTGGAATGGACATTTGTAGTTACAGGTAAGTTGTTTTTTCTATGAAAACAAGCCTAAAACTTTACAACTGAAGGTCAATTGAAAATAAAGTACATCTAATATTGTGTGAAATCTGTCTGTGTTGTTAGTTGCTTAGCAATTGCCACAAAAAGGTTATCGCAAGACAATAATTCTATAGCTTTGAGTGGGGAAAAATGTCTACATAGTACGGAGCACTATATATTTGTATATTTATCACCGGACCTATATAAATTACCAATAAATAGATATCAACCCAAGATGAGAATAGATAGTGTACAGTTGGATGAATACTGACAACAAGGTGTAGTCACACAGAAACCACTAATTTAGTGAAAAAAACCACTGGTACCATGTAACATTTTCCAATTTAAATAATGTATTTTTTAAAAAGAACTTGTAATTCTCTTCATGGACACGGAGTAGTTACAAATGAAAATTCGTATAAACTGTGTGAGTGTTAGTGTAGACAATAGCAACGAATGGGTGTGCTTGTGTTATGTAAGTCGTTGCAATCGCCTAACCAATGTAGGTTTCGTATAGATGGAATAAATTGTTCTCATTGTGTTATCTTTATTTCTGAAACCTACATGCAACATTATATGGTGTGTATATCTATTCGGACTAGGGGTTAACTTCTCAAACGGGCTCAATGAGATTAAAAACGTAGTAGTGGAGCTATGAAAAGATAAAACAACCAGTAGCTTGGCCAGAGTTAAGAGATTGCAGAATGCATGGATTGCTTTTGGACCACGTGGTAATACATCTAATATTCACAGTTTATATTTGTATATCTTCAAAAAAAACTTCATTTTCAAAGATAATGACAAAACAACAACCCAAGATGAGAGTGTATAGTTGGGACGACTATTGACATGCAGGGTGGAATCCATCTACAGTGTTAGAATTTAGTAAAATGTACAAATTCATTGTCAAATTTGTAATTTTTTTTTATTGCCGAAGTGACAACTATAAATGACCAAATAAATGACCAATTGTTATGTGGTCATTTTTAGTCTAGATATCCCGTGACCAAATTTGGTCATTTATCTTCGTCGTTTTTAGTTGGTTTTTATCCCATGACCAAAAGTGGTCATTTATCTTGGTCTTTTTTAGTTATCTCACTTAAATTTATCAATTTTGGTCATTTATCCCTTCAAAAAAACTGTGGTGACCAAAATTTTTGGTCTCCTAGTCACTAATCTCTCATTTTCCACTAGTGCCTACTTCTCCACAACCACACTACTGCAGATTATGATCAACAAATACCAGCCTTATAATCTCATATAAAGACCACTCAGAACACATAAATTGCAGAGGAAAAGAACAAAAGAAATGATGGAGGCGGCTGGGGTGGAACCTGTGACCGCAGCAGCAGCAAAGACAGTGTGAGAGCAAACGCTATGCACCAGAGAAACTCAGCAGCATACGCAGGGTGCAAACAGGCTTATGGTGGAGCACTGGTGGTGAAGGGCGCGGGCAGAAATTTGGAATAAAATAACCCTAAACATATTGGATATTTATATACTTAAAAAAGAACCCTTATTACCCCTAATATACCACCAATATATTGACTTTAAATTTTTAAATTTTTAACCACCCCAATATGAACGGACGTGATATCATATTGGTCCCTAGGTGACACCCCTGTGATTGTGAGTAGGATGGATACAACAAGGGAAGAGAAGCACAGAAAAATTCATCACTCAATGGTTCAACATAGAAAACATAAAAGAATTATAGTGATAAAGGACAGTAATGGAAGGTTAAAGATGAAACATGAGGACATGGAGAAGGAACTTGTTGAATTTACAAATCTGTATTAACTAAATCGGCACAAAGCATGGTAGGAACCAATGAGAAAGTCACTCGAAACATTCATTTCATGGAGACAATGGAACATAATGATGAACTTCTCAAAGTAATTATTGTTTACAAGGTAGAGAAAGTGGTTATGGAAATTATGGAGGGGAAATCAATAGGATTGGGTGGATTCATTATCAACTTTTCCATTCTTGTTTTTCGTCTACTAAAATGTATGTCAAGGAAATCATAGAGGAATCTATATTTTGAATACAATTCTTCTGGCACTAAGTTCCACCTTCCTTACCTTGATTTCCAAACAAGAAAGGGTAGATGATCCAAGAAAATTCATAGGAATATCCTTTTGTAAAGTTATTTATAAGAACAACACCAAGATCATTGTGAATAGACTAAAGTCCCTCTTACCAATTCTCATATCAGTAGAATAAACATGATATGTTGAAGGAAGACATATTTTAGATAGCATTATATACTAGCACATGAAACCATCCGCTCTTTTAAATATAACAAAAAGGTATGATGATCAAACTAGACATGTCAAAGGTCATTCATAAAGTTAGTCGGAAGTATAGACGAAGTGCTCTCTGGGCATTTGGATGTTTTTTGCAATGGAAAAACTAGATTATGGCCCTCACCGCATTCACTTTCATGTCAATTTGAGATCATGAATCAACTTCACATAATTTCACCTCATCTCATGGAATTCTACTAGGGAATAACCTTTCCCATTTCATTTTTATTCTAATAGTAGAAGGATTGGGAATATTAATAAAAGTGACAGTCTCAAAAGGAAAAGTCAAAGGTTTGAAATTACACTCGGATGATCTAACCACTTCACACATGAAATTCGTGTATGACACAATGTTGATATGAGTAGGCTTGGCTAGATAGCCAAGGGATTTCAAGTAGGTTACCAACAATATCACAGAGGCCTCACGAACTTGTTTAAACCATGGAAAGTCTCAAATCTTTTTCTTTAATGTCAACTTAACAATTTAGTGTGTAATTACTAGGCCTTTTGATTTTCAAATGAGATCTCTTCCATCCAAATACTTAGGAAATACACTCTTTGAAAACATCATATAGAACCCATCTTGGGAAAACTCTTTTCCAAGATGGGGAAGAAATTACACAATTGGGCATTTTGATCTTTAAACCGGGTACGAAAACTAATCTTATTCAAATAGGTGATGAAATCTATACCTCTTTATATGTTCTCAATTTTGGAAGCCCAAAATAGTGTTGTTGAAGAAATTATAAATATTCAAAGAAATTTCCTTTGAGGAGGATGTCGAACCCATAAAAAATGGGAAATGATAAGGTGGAGTAAAAATTGTCGCCCAAAATGGGATGGAGACATGCAACTTCATGACTAGAAACTGAAAGTGAAGTGTTGGCCAAAATCTATGGTGGAAATGGATGACCAATAAAGATGCACTTGGAGAAGATTATGGATGAAGCAATATCCCATGGGGTGGAAGATAAGAACTTGATCAAAATTACTAGTGGCAATGTTAGCTCACTTATATAGAACACTTCTTGGAAAAATAAACCCCTAGCTTAGAATCACCACTTTTGGGAATTTAGAAATGGTCAAAAACATTATTATTGGAAAAACTCCTTGTAGTAACTTCCCTATCGCAAAGAGTGACCTTAATGGAAAACTATTGAACCCCTCGTTTAAGAGCATAGCGTGAATATGGCTCGCTATTAGTGGGATCATTGACTTCAAGATACCACCTGGAGAAAATGAGATTCCTTGATGATGAATACCATGAGGCCTAACAAAATGAACTTATAAGTTCCCCAATAACAATTATACTGCAAGAAAAATTCGAAAAACATAGGCCTAGTTAAAATTTTCTAGGAAAAAAAGGAGGCGGACATTTATTGATCTCAGAAGCCTATAACATTCTTATTATTTCTACAAGAAACAAATGGGATCCCTATCTACGATCAATTATGGAAAAGTAACTTCGGCTAAAGCTCCCCTCATTTCTATGGTTCGTAGTGGAAGGAAGCTCCTTAAATTGGGACCACATAAAAATATATAAAAAAAAAAAAATTTAATTCAAACTAACAAAAATTTCAAAATAAATACACTTTTTAAGCCAATTTAGTTCATAATTTATTTAAATTTATAATAAAATATTTTTTTTAACGGATTATAAAAAAACTAAAAAAGAAATATAAAAAAAAAAATATTTAAAAAAAACTAAATAATAAATTCATAATTCATAATTAAAATAAAAACATTTAAAATTCAAACACAAAATGAATTAAATCAAAGAAAATAAAAAATAAAAAATCAAGTCCGACCTGACCCTATGCCTCCGTCTCAGTTACCCAGCACCAACCCTCTTACCGGTACTCCTTCCCCTCCCCTTAATGGAAGGGTCCACGTGTGGGGTGGTATTTGGTGCTTTGACTTTTGTTTTTTTTTTATTTAAATGTTTTTTGTTTTTAATTTTAGATTTATTATTTTGTGGTTTCTTAAATTATGTTTCTAAAAAATTATTAAAATTTTCTTTTAATTTAAAAAAAAGCAAAATATTTATATTATTTTTAAATGTTAATTGTAATTTTTTCCTTTATTTATTTTTACAAATTGTTTGTATAACTTGTTTTACATTTTTTTACAAGTTTTTTAAATTTTTTTTAAATAATTATTTATAAATTTCATGATTTTGAAATTTGTTTTTTAATTTTTTTAAATTGTTTTTGTTTGAAATTTTTATATGATTTTATAATTTTGTTTTTTTTTAAAGTTATTGTTTTTAAAATTATAACTTTTTTAGTAGGTCTATTTTTTAATTTATGAATTGATTTATGGTTTAAATTACAATGACATCACCCTAAATTACCAAGAAATTGTAATTTTAGTTTTTTTCTCAAAAACCGCAATACAGTAGCACAACTTTTCAAAATAAAGATAAAAATCCAAGAAATCGCAACATGAGATTTTGTTTTGCCGAAAACAAGGCCACAAACTAAATTTATAGTAAAGTCAAATCCAAAATCAAAGAAACCATCCAAATTTAAAAGTGGTCGAACCACGGATTTAAACTTTTCTCAACAATTTCTCCCGCATTCAAGAAGCCGTTGAAAGCAACAATTTTATCTATTTGGTCTACCCACCTTCAAATTTCAATAAAGTTCGATTAGTGGAGCCTCTAAAGGCAAACCCGATCCTAGATGATTTGGAGGAGTCTACATTAATCTTCCTCTTTAAGATAATGCCCAAAAAGTGTAGTTATGCCAAATAACCTTGGATGGGTGTCAATAAGGAAAATTGGATATGTGCATGCCATCCAGGTTTCCCTCGCTAGTAATGAAATGGATGGTGTATCCCTACATTATAGTAAGGCATAAGACTTTGAAAGTTTTCAAGCAGGATATAGGGGATAAAGAAAAGAAGAGAAGTGGATTCGAGGCCGAAAAAAATGGGCAGATTGATTGCCTTCTCATTATTAAGCACTAGCTTATATAAGAATAAAACAAAACAATACTCTGGGTGAATACCATAGGTAAGACAAATACTATGGGTCATTCAACTAACTATATAACTAGACAAGTGAGGTTACATTCTTCAACACACCCCCTTAATCTCAACTTGTAGTACATCTTCAGCAGTGTCTATGCCTAAGTGCTTTCTCTCATAGTCAAATGCATATGTTCCCAATGGTTTGGTGAACATGTCATCCAACTGCTCCTTAGAGCCACAAAAGAGTACAGAAATTTTTCCATCATTGACTAACTCACGAATGAAATGATAACGAGTGTCAATGTGTTTTCTTTTTCTATGAATACATTATGTTTGGTCAGTTGTATTGCAAAGCTATTATCACAGAAAATAAAAGTGTGATCTGTTTCACGGTGTCCCATATCCTTTAAAAGTATTCTTAGCCAAATGGCATGGCAAGCTGATGTGGTGGCTGCTACATATTCTGCTTCTGCAAAAGACATGCTCGGACAATGGGTTGTTTCTGAGATGCCCAATAGATAAGATTTGTACCCAAATGGAAAGCATAACCAAATGTGTTTTTCCTATCATCAATACTACCTGCAAAATCACTATTAGTGCACCTTATCAAAGTACTATTTGGTATATGAGTGTACCAAAGTCCATATCCAAGTGTGCTTGCAACATATCTCAGAATTCTTTTTCCAACTTTCCAGTGAGAATCTTTGGGAGATTCCATAAATATGGAAATAAGATTGACAACATACATCAAATTGGGTCTAGTTGCATTCAAGTACATTAAACTGCCTACAATTATTTTATAGAGTGTAGCATTTACTGCTGGTCTATCATCATCATTGGCTAACTTGGTTCCAAGAGCATTGGGGGTTTCTGCTGGTTTACATTTATCCATTCTGAATCTCTGCAAAATATCAGTAGCATACTTATGCTGGAAAATAAAAATACCTTGTTCAGTTTGAGTAGCTTCCGGACCAAGGAAGTACTTCATCAGTCCTAGATTAGTCATTTCAAATTCTCTTTTCATGACTGTCCTGAATTCTTCAAGAATTAGATTTCCAGTGTAAATCATGTCATCAACTTAAAGACATACAAGCAATATTTTACCTTGGTATGTTTTGACATACAGAGTGGGATCATTGATGCTTCTGTTGAAACCATTGTTGATGAGGTAGGACTCAATCCTACTATACCAATCTCATGGAGCTTGTTTTAGACAATACAACGCCTTTTTCAACTTAAACACCTTGTCTTCATGACCTTTGACAACATAACTAGATGGATGGTCTACATAAACTTCTTGTTCAAGAATACCATTAAGAAATGCAGATTTCACATCCTTTTGATACACAGGCCATTGATTTTGTGCTGCAATGGCAAGTACTTCTCTAATGGTATCTATCCTTGCTACATGAGCAAATGTTTCATCATAATATACACCATACTATTGTGCATATCCTTTGGCAACCAACCTTGCCTTGTTCTTTTCAAGATCTTCTTTTTCATTCAGTTTGGTCTTATAGACTCATTTGACTACAATACTGGTTTTGGCTCTAGGGAGGTCAACAAGATCCCAAGTTAGGTTTTTCTCTATTGCAGCAATCTCTTCATTCATGGATTTTTCCCACTGTGTATCCTTCACTGCTTCATTAAAATATGTGGGATGAGAGGAGAATATAGCATATTGAAGTTGCTCATCAATAACTAGAGTTTGTTCATATAAATCTCTTAAGCTTCTTGTTTTCTAGTTGTATGATGAACGATATTCTGGTGTTTCTTGTTGTTGTTGTACTTACAATCTTGGAAGTCTGATAGGTAGACCTGACAGATCTGAACTTTCTTCTTATTGTATGTTTGAACGATCACTCCAGGATTTGTCTTCAATGAATTTTACATCTGTGCTCACCACAACCTTTTTGGTGGCATGCTAATACAGTTTGTACGCCTTGTGATGTTCACTGTAACCAGTGAAAATGTAGTTCTCACTCTTATTATCCAACTTCCTTTTGATTTCATCAGGTGTATGCGCAAAAGCAACAGAACAAAAAATTCTCAGATGTGCAACACTAGTTTGAGTGCCACTCCATGCTTCTTCAGGAATATTGTCCTTGACACTCAACGTGGGTGATCTATTGAGAAACTAGACTGAGCATGCAACAAATTCAGCTCAATACTAATCTAATGGCTTCTTGTGTGACAACATGTTGCGTTCCATGTTCATGATGGTCAGTGTTCTTTCGTTCAACAAATCCATTTTGTTGTGGAGTGTATCTGGTGGTGAACTATCTCTAGATGCCATGATGCTTGTAGAAGTCCGAAAAATCATTTGAATCATATTCACCTCCACCATCGGACCTAAGCATTTTAATGAACATTCCAAACTTCTTCTTAGTGAGAGCCTTTAACTCTTTGAACCTAAAGAAGGTCTTTGATTTGTTTATGAGGAAATGAATCCATAATTTCCTATGAAAATCATTAATAAAGGTCAGGAAATAAAAACTGCCTCTTATGGATTGGGTTGGCATGGGTCCATAGAGGTCTGTATGAACTATTTCAATATGTTCTTTGGCTCGAGACGTGGAAGTGGGGAAGCTTCCATTTGATGTTTACCAGTGATACAATCCTCATATGTGTTGGATTGTTCATGAATAATTGGTAACCCTTTAATCATTGACTGTTTGTATAGGAGATTCAGACACTTGAAGGGAAGACGACCGAATCTACAGTGCCATAAACAGGATTCATCTATATTGGAAACCATATGGGGTACAAAATATGGAAGGTTGGCACTCCTGAGACTAAGAGGAGATATTATATTCTTAGCCATTTCTACTTTAGCTATGATTCTCTTACTGGGGGGGTTTATCATAAATAGCATAGTATGTATCATAAAACCGAATATCATACTGGTTCTGAAGTAATTGACCTATACTGATCAGATTGACATTCAAATGTGGTACATAGAACACCTCATGAATAAAATTCTTTTTATTTTTCTTTGTAAGAACAAGGATAGTACCTTTTCCTTTTGTTGGAACCATAAAGTCATCTCCTAGCTTGATATTCGTGACAACAAAGGAATCCAAAGTGGAGAATAGTGAATTGTTACCTTTCGTATGATTTCTACAACCATTATATAGTAGCCATAGATCTATGCTGCAATTTTATTTAGCTGCTTGATAAGATAGAAACATCACCTCTGATGAGCCTTCTTCTTCTTTAGAGACATTGGCTCTGCTATTGTTCCAGTCAAGTTACTTCTTTATTTATTATCATTCATAGTACCCATACTTCTTGTAGTAGTTACACTGAATATTGGACTTATTGGTCCATCTCTTTCCTCTCCCCCTCTGACCTTGAGATTTGTGAGAGTGTTCTGAAACGGTTTGAGTGTTCATGACTATGACTGGTTCTATTCTTTGTAGCTAGAGACCCTTGACCTATTATTCCTCTACCTCTTCCTCCTCTGTCTCAACCTCTGTTGAGGGAAGCTTGGGTGTTGAAAGCATTGGTCAATGACTCTTCTAAGTTATTGATTGAGTCAAGCTTCATGAGATAGAAGAGATATAGTCAAATATTCTAGGGTGAACTGAGACAGATCTTTTTCCTCTTCTATGGAAGTCACTACCATATAAAAATTCTTGGTGAGACACCTAAGAAGATTTTGAACAACTATCTTCTATTCTAGAGGTTCACCGTAGGTTTGAAATTGGGTCACAATGCCAGAAACCCTAGTCATAAACTCGACTACAGTTTCTAACTCTTTCATCTTTAAACTTTCAAATTGAAGCCTTAGGGTTTTCAATCTTATCGGTTTTACTTGATCTGTTCCTTTGTAGGAATATGCAAGCGGATTCTATGCTTGATATGCACTGGTAGCTCCTGAGATCCGTAGAAAAATGGACTCCTCGATGCAACTTTGGATCATCCATGTCGCTGTGACATCTCAGTCTTGGCAAGCTTCTACACCACTCTTCTCTACATTATTCATTGCAGCCAGAGCATTTGTATATGGTTCTTTGAACTCAGTTTCAACCATATCCCAACATTTGTTGAGCTGGAGAAGCTTATTCATATTGATAGACCAAAACTCATAGTTGGCCCCGATCAAAACGGGTATAGAGATAACTTCAATTTGTTGGTACTAGCCATGCTGATATGACCAAAAACAATATTCGCTCCCCCCCCCGTTTTTTTAAGTTGACAAAAAAAATCAAGCACCGCTTCTTGTACCCTGGCAAAGGGTGGTGGGGGGATGCGGTGCCAAGAGAAGAGTGGTGGTATTGCACTATATCTCTACACAATATGTGGTGGGACAACTCCTTTACTATGTGAAACCTATAGTGGCCTTTGTGGTAGTGCACTTCCTGAAATGGAAAAGTGTTGTGGCCCTTTCGTTCTCCTTTAAAAAATGCATACCACTAAGCCTTGGTGATAACATAGAACACGCAGATCAATAAGATGACATGTGGGTAGTGGAGAAGTCACAGGAAGATAGGGTCATGATAAAGACAACTGGAAGTCAAAGCCGACGGACAAAAAACTCGCATGGATGACAAACCAGTTGGGGAATCTTTGAAGTTCAATTCCAAATGGTGGATGAGAAGAATTGTTTGCAGATGACTTAAATAAGCGACAGGGTATTGTAAGTGCCAAAGTGGCCTTGCTTCCATGATCCACCGAGATTCAACCCTTGGTTGCCTCAATTTGGTTCTTTTTATTTATTTATTTGAATCTACTTCTCTTCTTTTCTTTATCATGGTATCAAAGCTTATGACCCGATCCTTGTTTGGTAAGAATTTTCACAGAGTGGAAAGCACTGACACTCTGAAAAATAATGGGCATATTGATTTCCTTCTCATTATTAAGCACTAGCTTATATAGGAATACAACAAAACAATACTATGGGTGAATACCATAGGTAAGACAAATACTATTGGTCACTCAACTAACTAACTAACTAGAACTGTGAGTTTACATTCTTCAACAATAGGTCTACATGGGATGGATTCTAATCCAAGGTCGAGCTGGAAGATGGATGACTTAGTGGAGATGATTTAATAGTGGTAGGGTTTCATTAAGGTAACTGGATTTCAAATTTAGTAGAGAATATTGGTAGCAATAATCATAATGCAAGGTGTGTGAAGAAGTTTGGAACCTCATAGGTAAATAATACAATTCAAATGCTCATATTTTATCTCTTTCTCCATTGGTTGAAGCGAATACGTTGGGGAAATAGAGATAATAGACAGGAAGGTTTCCCTTGGGAAGATAACTCTTCTGCTTTCAAATCTTGATGGTATTGGAGGCTTGAATATAAGAGGTAACTGCGGTTTCCTTCTACAAAGTACTTTAGTTGGAAAAAGGTTTATTTTGATGGTCCATTTTTATGGTTCTTTGGTGCCCAAACAAAAATGTTGGGTGGTCAAGGAAAAGGATGCAGGCCTAAGAAGGGTCAAGGAATCCCATCCCTATCATGGATATGTCATGGATGTTTCACGAAGTAGAGGAGGCTTGTGTGGAATGCATGAAGAAAATATTAAGTAAATGAAGAATAATCTTTCACTGGATGAGGTTTGGATAAAGGATGAAAAGGTAGAAATGGGGGATGAACAAATAATTAAGGATATGAATCCATGATTTAGAGATCCTAGAAAAAATAGGACTAAGGATACTAAGTATTACAAAAATTCTACCCTCTATTGGAAAACCAAGATATTTCTTGGCAAGGCACTACTATTAAATCAAGAATAATTAAAAGAGATGCTTCTACAAATGGATGAAATCCAGGATCAACTAAGGTAGGTGATGCATAGGTGATCGATACAACTTGAACATGAATCTTCGAAAGTCACACAATTATGTAATAGATTAAACCTGAAATGCGTGATTGCATTATAATCTATGTAATAAATTAAACCTAAAAGACGTGATTACATTGTTAATTGTTTCATATATTTTGGTTGAAAAACAAATTTTCATGAATGAGAGCAAGCCCACAGAATCCATCTAAATGTTTAGCACTTGATTGCTTCAATAATATTAGTTAAACTCCCCTTCCTCCCACTATTTTAGACAGAGAGAAACCAACTTCTTTGAGAATGTAATATCCTCTCGGATCCGAACTTGTTGTAATCAATATTTAAAGATGTGTTATTTCTTGGCGAGTGTAATACACCAAGATTTAATCATTTATTATGAAATTCTGCCAGAATATCTTATTTTATTATTTTAAATATTTTTGTGAGAAAGTAAAAAATAAAACAAATGTAATGAATTATTATTTTATTTGTAATGCACCAAGAATTAATAATTTATTATTAATTTTCCTGAAAAATAATTTAACTATTATATTTATTGTTTTATTATTTTTGGTAGGAAGTAAAAAAGAAAACATTTTTATTTAATAAAATATGTTGAAGGGGGACAAAAGTGGATATAGTTGTTAAAGCGTGCTTGCTGACCCACAAGAGGAAAAGCCAAGTAATTGAATCCACTGGGCGAGAACTCAAGGTTCAGGAAGTATCATCCCCAAAAATCAGGTCACAAATCCTAGTTGAGTGCTAAAGAGAAGGAGGCTCATATATGACCAAGTCCTAGGAAAATACTATATGTTATTATGTCTATGAGCAACAGAAGGATAAAATTAGATGGGGATTGAATCTGAGAATGCAAGAGATGGCACATTGACGGATTTTTCTCTTGTGGTTTAGGGAACATGCTCGGGGGTTCTAAAGAAAGTACCTTGGCTGCTCTGGGAGTTGGTTGGGAGGAACAACTTCTCCACTTTTGTTTTCCTAGCATTGGTGCCAGGTTCATAATCTATGATTTAAAATGCTTGTACAATATTTTGTTTTATATTAGAAGAGGTTATTACAGGACCTAGTATGTATCAGTTAGTTTAATTGTGCGATGATTAAATGTTTAGCAACAGTTAGGAAATTATATGATTTGACGTCTATACTTAAAAATTAAGAATTCTGGTTTCATTTCAAGATCAAATTCTGCACATAAATGTTTATGAATCGTCTATTTCCAATTTGTATCGTATTTCGAAATTCTTCATATACTATCACTTTAGTAATGCATTGCTACACTTCTTATTTATAATAATTTCCTAGTTTGTAATTTTCGAAACTAAATGTAGATAGGATCCCTGGTCATGTTAGTATTAGTATATTTTTCTTCAGGTTTAAACTATAGTAATAAGTACATAAATACATATATGTATATATAGGCATAGTATCCCCAACTTCTTCACACATAGAATTATATTAGGATGCAATCATATGACCTTATTAATGTATAAAATAGATCTGTATGATTTAATACATATGGAAAAATTTTACATTGTAATTATAATACCATAATTATACAAACTGTAGGATTCCACTTTACTACTTATTTAACCAGTAAAAGAAATAAAACTATATATCAATCTTCTAGCAGAACAACGATTACATAAACTAGTATTAGGAGTCTAAGAAAACAACACAATCAGATCATGGATTTTAAAGCATATACCATCTACGATTTAGATCACATAAATCATAGATCTACATTATTGAATATGAAAGAGATTTATATAAGACTAATAGGCTATAGACCACCATGAACAAATGAAGATTCTATTAATCTTTCTCCCAATAAGTAGATCAAAATCAAATCCAAGAATTTTGTTAAGATGTAATCTTTCCAGATTTTGCATAAATGACCACATACAGATCGAATATCCTTAGCTAAATTTATATTATCCATGATTTAAATCAAATAAAATCTTAACACTTTTTCCATCTTACATGCGAGCTGTTACAACTGTGAAAACTAGATTTCGTTTCCCCTAGTATCGACGTTTAAGACATTATGGATGGCAGTCGAGCCTTGCTCATAATGAAATTAAAAGGATATCTAATGTACAGACCCTATGGGTTATTTATTCAATTCAACAAGACAAAGTAATGATAGGGTTGTAAGTCCATATCATGGCTGCCACTATCTACACAGAGGAAAATCCTTTGTATACGATTTAAACACATCTATCATATTAACCACACGATTACAACATTATAACATTCAAACAAAATTATATTTTCATGGTCATAATACCATGGATGATGGAAGCCTTGATGTTTCAAAACAAACATTATACAAATAAATATATAAATAAAAAAGGGTTATTGGAATCACATAGCCAAAGGCCAACACCATGTATTAATAAACAAAACGTATTTTAGAGAGAGCATATAAGACCATTGGTGATGGCTTCCACAATATTTAAAGTAAAGATGTTTAAACAGTAATGGGAATAAGACAACTCAAATTGCACCCAAACCTTCCCATGGTTATATTAAGAACATCACATTAGAATGCCATAGAAATGACTTCAAAGGAAGTGGAATACAAACCAAAAGAGGGTTTCTACAAAACGTAGGTAACAAAAACCAAAGGATTATCATAAAAGATTGTTGGTGGCTACCCTTGCGAAACCCACGGGTCCTACCAAGTGTGACCAGCAACCACATTAGGGTTTAATCAGTAAATTGATCGAAACTTTAAACCCAAACAATATTTTGTTAAGGGTAGAACCGAGCTTACCTAGGCATTTAGAAATGTGGGCCTGGGAGGAGGTGACCTTGTCACCTCCCTCTTCAATTCCTTTAACCTGTACATTAAATTTATAGTCAGACGAAATCAATGTTTTCAAATTAAATCAAATAGAGGAAACAAAATGAGGAACAAAAATATTACCTCGATAATTTTTCAGAGAGGTCCACGGATCGTTTCCTTCAGGGAACCCTTATCCCTCCTTTGCATGTGGCACAAACGAAACTAATTTATTATGAATGATAAATCATTCCATTGTGAAAATACAATAGTAAACTTATTTTAAAACCCCCTACCTGTAAACGAGACATATGTGAAAGATGAAGTTGTAGAAAGCACAAACTCTGCTCTATAGTCCGTCAAGGAAGTCAAGAAACCCAGTAACGCCTCAAGAAGGATATAAAAGCATAAAAATGTAAAAACTTACGAAAAAAATGACCATAACTTAGTAAATAGAACAGATCTTGATGACGCTTGTTGGCAACATGAAAGACTAACCGACCCATTCATTCCACAGTAAATAGGGCAAAGCCCTTCGGCTCTTTCTGACCACACAAAAAGATAAAAAACCACATGTACATTTCCACCACGAGCTGAGCAATGTTTGGCTTTGTTTCCTACCCAAACCCATAGGAAAAATGAGGCTCCAAAAATTTTTCCAAGCACATTAAACCACGTCCTGAAATGCTAACTCCCATATGAATAGATGAACAGTGGAAGGTTCTCCATGTATGAGTGTGAAATACCTAGATGCACTGTCAATTCACAACCATGCCATGCATTTAATTCCAAATTCAACCAAGGACAAATCATAATAAAAATCGATAACATAATCATTTAGATAGTAATCATTGCAAATCAAAGCATTGTATTATAACCAGAATGCCAAGAACCTTCGCGTTGTTGGGACCATGACATGTAATCCCATCATGTATAAGGAAAAGAACCATACCTTTTTATCATTACAACCATGGCGTAAAACCATATCCCAACCGTTATACTTTTGCAATCAAGGTGTAATCATTATGACAAGGAACATAAATCATAACCATAGTGGATCATAAAGGAAATGCATATCATAATCAAAACATATAGTTCTTGTGCCAAAACATTACCAGAACATTATGTCATAAACCCTCACAACTTTATTGATATGAAAAGAGGTCACCATATGGTGGTACTTACAAACCTAAGCACCTTACGTTTAAGGGGAGGTCACTACAAACCATCACGTAGACTATGGAAAGGCCTAAGGCCCTTTTTATTATATCTCAACCAACGTATTGCATAAAGGTTTGGGTCAATACTATGGATAGTCTCCCCACTCCTTAGGTTAGTTAAAGCCTCAATAAAAGTAAACAATGAAGAACATGTAAAAAAGAAAAAAATCACCTACGTATACATGGCTGGAATTTCTCGAAGGAGCTAGCCACTGCCACAAACAACAGAACCTGTCATAACACTACAACAAATCCTAGAATTAGCGTCCCATTTAGCGTCCCTTTTTAGTGTAATTTTTTTACATTGAGTGGTCGAACTAGATGCTAAATGGGACGCGTCACGGACAAAACTTAAAGCGTCTCAAAAAACGTCTTTTTTTGCTTCCTAGATAGCATCCTTTATGACATCCAAAATAACATCTCTTTTTTTGCTTCCAGAATAGCATCCAAATTTGCTTCCTAAACAACGTCAAGGATTGCTTCCATAATAGCGTCCAACTTTGCTTCCTAAACAACGTCGAGGTTTGCTTCCTAAATAACATCCTATTTTGCTTGCTAGCGAGTGTCTGGTTTTGATTCTTAAATGACACCCTTGTCAGTGCCATATTTGCATCCTTAATAGCACCATCTTAGCATCGAAATTAACATCCAATATTGCATCCATTTTTTCTACCACTTTAGCATCCCATTCTGCACCATGTTTTACTTCCAAATATGTGCCAATTTTCGCTTCCAAATTTGCACCAGTTTTTGCTACCTTTTTTGCATCGTGTTTTGCTACCAAAATGACACCAAATATTTCTTCTATTGTTGCACCATATTTTTCTTCCTATGTAGCACCATGTTTTTCATCGAAAGTAACATCTTATTTTGCTACCATATCAAAGCCATGTTTGGCTTCATCATTAGTGCCACGTTTTGCATCCTTTTTAATGCCTAGTTTCACGTCTCTCATGTTTTGGTGACTAATTTAGTCATTTTTAGTAATTTTATATACGATTTTTGGTCATTTTGTTTGGTCACCTATCTCTTATTTTTTGCTTAGTAATTTAGTTGTTTTTAACCGATATTATAATATCATTAGGGCATGGAGGAATTTACCACCAACCTCCTGCTTGTAAGGCATGCACTCTTCCATTGAGCTAGAACCCTTTAAGAATTTGGGAACCTAACTTACAGAGTCCTCTATAATGGTAAAAAGGATCAATACACAACTTTGAGTATCTAATGGTCGACAAAGGACGATAGATTGTATTATCCTCAACATGGGATTGATTGCGTTCCTTGGTTCTTTGTATATAATTTTCCTATGATTGCAAAGTTTCTATCATTACAGTACCAACATCTGCTGCTTGTGAGGTAGTAGCATCACCTTTTTCCTGTCATCTGGTGGTATCCTGGGATTAATCTGATTGAGTGTCATCAACTGGTCGAGCCCTCTATAACTGAGAAACAAAATTATCCTCAATTCCTAATTCTATTGTAGTGCCACTCATTCGTCTAAGTTGCTGGCTAACATCAACCCAGCTACTCAAATGATTTATTGGTTGCCCACTTCGAAGTGTTCCATAAATATAGTCCAAATGGGATGGAGCTGAAGTACTTTCAATATTACTCTATGATATAGCCCTATCATTCTCTACAATCATAGAAACATTACATTATATATGTCCTAAATTATGAACTCTAAAGTTCGAATCCATAAATAACATGGTAATACTCAATCCATTCAAAACCCTATGTGTTTTTTGAAGAATTTTTTGAACTAGATAACTTAGGGGCTATTCTCCTTGGAAGGCGATTGAAATTTGAGATAGAGAGACTTAATAAGAATTTTGGAGTCCCATAATATTGTAGCTTTGTGAATGCTCTACTCTCACAATAATGATAGGCCTTGGAGTAAAGATAATGCTTCTTCCATATTATTAAAATTGATGACAATTCCCCATGCAAACTCAATGACTTGTTTTCCTTTGGGATCAAAGACAAACCCCCTTCCCGCCAAAACACTTGACACCCCTGGTGAATTGACTTAGTTGCAAGCCCACAAAGTAGAAACTTCAGTAAGTAACATGCCCACCTAATTACAATTCTACTATGCAATAAACCATCGGCTCAACTGATGGGAATTGTCAATGAGTTAAATGACAAATTATTGTACTTTTAATATAGGAACAAAATGCAACCAAAATGCAGTTGGTTAGTATTTAAGAATCTGGAATTGTACTTGGATTGATAGAAAAGGATGTTCTGTAAATGTGTGGATACCAATAGAGGTTTAAAAATTTAGACCAAGTGTTGTACAGTGACTGCCTAATGCTCTGTCAAACAATTAGGTTTTGATGAACACATATTATTATGCATATTATGTATCATTTATGAACAGGAATTATGTTGCCAAAGAACCTAAGATCTGACATATATTACCTGTTCCTTCAGTTTGGAGTTCCAGGTGACTTCAACAAGGTTGATGCTAATACTGTATTCAACCACCAAAGTGGCAAGGTCTCTCACATATCTTGAAGTCAATAGGAACTTAAAACTCTCCATCATTCCCATATTTGGTTTCTCCTATAAAAAGTACGAGAGGTTGAGTTAAAGAACCTAAAATAACTTATGTTATTAACATAACACATTTGAAAAATTGCAAGAAAATAGAATATAGATATACCTTATTCTTACGAGCTTCTCCCTTGGGAATTGTAGGATAATCCACTGCAAATTTATATACCCACCAGTAGATTCCACATAATGTAAGCCCCAACAACACCAAAATGTGCATCATTCCCTTCAAGGAGACTGCCCAACCATCCACACCAAGCCCAAGATTCTTACGCATATGGGAGAAATACTTAATAGTTCTCCCCCAAAAAATAAAGGCTACATTGGCTCCTAGGCCAAACAGAGGGTAGAATTGCTTTGCTTCATCCACTATTGTAATCTACAAACAACCCCAAATAGCTCATCCCTTATATTGGTACAACTTGTATCCATTTTCATTTTCAATATAGACTTGTTTTAGATTAAATCCAAAAAACCAACAAAACCATCCATAGAAATGAGTTGCAATTACCAAAATGCAACTCAAACTACAGGCCATAATAATCTTTCGAAATCTCTTTCTACTTTAAAAAACTTTGACAAACTTACGCCATATTCTGCAATAAATCCATCCACAAAACAACTCATTCTATTTTTTTGGAGTATTTTTCAATTTTTCAAACAGAAGCGTATTAGTAGTTGCATTGGAATACTAGTGCCTTACAAAAATTGTACAATAAGCCTAATGCAAACTGCTCTACTTCATAAGATAAGGCGCATAGTTTATTACACTCACATATTCTACTATATCATGCTATGTCTATATTTTTTACCTTAAAAAGATTACAGTACAACAGTTCTGCTCTGATAATAAACCTAGTCTCTAAGAATACTAGTGTGTTTATACCACAAAACTACTTCCAAAGTTTAATTTGTGTCAAATATTCGCCACTGTAATTTGCATCGAACACCAATATGTTTATACTAACATGCATATCAAAGATGACAACCAAATCCACAAGTGAGTGCTTAAACAAATTCTTAATGAATCTCTCTCATCAATTTGATCAATCAATTCTCAATCAAACTCTCAACCCTTTCATTATCAACACTGGACCAAAGAAAGCCTTTTTAGACCATAGCTCAACACTAGACCAAAGAAATACTTTTTAGACCATAGTTGAAAATGATCTTTTATTTAGAAAAGAATTTAAAGTGTTGATTAGGATCTTATTGGCCAAGATAATCGAAGACCCACCCTTCCAAAATGATCCTTATGGGTTGTGTTGATAGATGACAGATTAGCCTTATAAAGAGTTAGCCAAGGGCTTTATTGGGTGGTACCATTTATTCAGTTTCCTTCATAGTTATTTAAGTGGTTGTTTTATTTCAAGTTTAAGTTATGACCATTTAAACTATATGTTTTGTTTTAATCCACCATTATGTTTGGTAAACCAAAATCTATTGCGACAGCTAAACCGTCTGAGAGTGAAAGATTCCATTCTCCAAAATAAATCCAAATATAAAATATTTTGAAACCCATAATTAAAAAGCAAGTTTTCAGAACTCTGCACTACATAAATTGTTCTGAGTCTACACAGAGGAATGGATCTAATCACAGATTCATCCAGGCCATATGATTGAGTAATTATCTACTAGCCCTCTAGGTCTTGGAATCCTTCCACTGAATAAGCATCAACTTGTATATTAGTCAAAACTCCATATAACCTAGGAATTGGTAATTGGCTAGAGTAAAATATTCATTATTTCATTTTTAATGCCTTTATAATTGCATGGAAATGGCCGAATGGGATACATACATGAAATCTCTGGGAACTTCTTGTTGCAGTTCTATATTTGAGTGTGCATTAAGGTGGCAAAATGATTGCAAAAAAAGGGTTGCATGGAATATTTTCCAAAGTATCAGCTCAAGAAATGCCTAAAAAAGTAGAGACTAGCTCTTAGGTTAGATTTTTGTAAGACATAACTTGTAGATTGAGTGAATATTAGTCATTACAGGTCTCAAATATTTATTTGTGCCCCCAATCTATGCAAACCAAATCAACTAGAAAGCAACAGTGGACTACAACTTAGAGTCTTAGACTAAACTAAAATTTAAATCTGTATGCTTTAGAAAATAATAGCTACATCCACATGCCTTAAGAATTGATATTCATAGGGAGAATGCATTTTTGTTCAAATAGACCTTACGTTTTACAAGATTATCTGAGCATAGTATTTCATCTGATACTTTAAATATTATTATATTAGTCTTGACAATTTCTTTATCCTTTTATTATATTAGTCTCATCTCTACTGGCTGAAATTTCCTTTGGACGGGATTTCTCTGGAGGAAAACTCATGGCCAATTTATTTAATAGATCTACTTCAAACCTATAAATTTGTTGAGAATACATAGATGTAATTAACTATGTTTGTGGAGAATGAAGGATAATAAACTCACTACAAAATCATAAATAACGCCACTACAAATTGAGACAAATTGAGAGTGAATTGATGTAACTACACAAAATTGATTAGAAAATTGCAAATATAAAAGCTCATATATAAACAAATTCTAAATTAGACAACTTGAGAGTCTGAGACTTACCTGAGCATCTTCATCTGGCATGCTCATCTTCCACAAAATTGTGCTTTGAACTCGATTTGAAAATATATTGAAACAAAGCTCTTTCTCTGCTAGTCTATTCAGAAGATGCCCCAAAGGAAAGTTACATAACACAAAATATCACAAAAATAATATACATTTACAAGAATGCTTTAACCAATAACTGTCCTTAACCTTAAATGTAAGAGGATTTACTATATAATTTAGGGCTTTCCTAAAAGAGTCATTAAGAAAAAGGTTGACTGCACATGCCTCCAATCAACCCTCTCTCTACTACTTTAGTATCAATCTCAGCTGATATACATTTCAGGGAAATTATTGTGAGAGCTTCTTGGATATTTTTCTTGAAATAAAAGATTTTTAAGTCAACAATTATTGTGAAAATATGATGCCTCATAGAGTTATGCTTTAACTCTTTCCCTTTTTTTATTGGTTTAACTCTAGTTATCACTATCCTTCCACTCTAGTTATCACAATAATTGTTATCCTTTATTGGTTTATTGCTTTTACATCTAGTTATCACAACTACTTTACTCTTAACTTTACTTTTTGCAAAATAGAAAACCTAATATCCTCAAGAGAAGCACCCTCCTTTCTATTTATGGATTAAGGAAGAGAGTAATTACAAGCAAACCCTGTACTACGTCTACAAGTGGACCACTTAACAATACAAAGTCCAATCTAACCAATCCATGAACACTCCAAGAGAATTTTTCTTAACTAGAGACCTTACATGTGCTAAGGGTAGGTGATTACAACACAACTTCTTCCTACACACTTCTCCAAGTAAATCAGGTAGTGTGAACCACGTACAAAGGTCATGTAATCCCATGCCCGCATGTTCCAACTTACCCACTTAGAAATGGCCTAAACTACCTTCTAACCTAAATGCCATGTAAAACTGGTTGTTTCTCTCTTCCTATGTGACTTGGCTTTCTAGAGAGTCGGACAAAGGTTGCTTGCAATAAAGTTTTCCTGGTTGAACTCAATGCATTGCTTCTCTGGGTGAGACTATTAGTTGGAAAGTGGAATGAAGCAATCCCCATACAATGTCTATGTCCATGACCTCCATTTTTAGGAGACTAAAGTTCTAAAGGGTGGATTTTTCTGACATGATTAAGATGAAATGGGTCTAAATAATTGTGTTTATCCTCCATATGCATTGTGCTAATTGTATAAGTATCTGCATAATTTTCTCCCTGTATAAGAAAGAGCTCTCATGCAAATAGTGCTTTACATCCCCATTCTTAATAAGTGTTGATGGAGGACACTGAACCTCCAGAGTCTCCAAACAGAGGGGACCAAAGGAAACAATTAAGATAAAAAAAATAATAGAAATAAACTTGCTGACCAAGAGGCATTCAATACTTTTAGAATAGTATAGATTTTCTCAACGAAGGGATATAGAATAAGATTGACTCCTACAAATACATAACCACTTCATATAGCAAAGGGAAAAAGAAACAACAAAGTATGTTACCTTAAATCATTATTAATGATGTACAGTAGATATTTAACTTCACTCTTGCAAATGAAAAACAACCAAGGTAAGCACAGACTGTTCTTGCTAAATGAAGTGGCTAGAGAATAGAGGGGTCAAAATTTATAATGATGGTCAAAAACCTATCCTTGGTTGCAAAACAATGCAAGAATTTTAAGAGGTAGAGAAAAAATTCTAAAGGATTCAAGAATACAATATACATTGGGGCCTTGAGATGTCCACTCTGTGGATCAATACATTCATTGTAATACATTGTATAATAAACTCCTTTTCTAATTAAACATATAATTGAGCGAAAATCCAGCAACAGTCAGCAAGCATAAGATGCCAGTATGCTAGATAAGAAAATTACCATACATCACTCATTTTCATTCCCTGATGCTTAGCATGTTGCTCGATGAAAGGTCAATCAAAGAAATCTTCATTATACGTCACATAAATCCCAGGCTTCAATTCTTGCATGTGATTGAACCACCGCCTAAGAAGATCTGTCTGGAGTGTGTCTGGAAAACATAGCAAACTTCCAGGGGATCAATACTTGTTTTCAGAATTATAGTTTTAGGGTAAATAGTAAATGCCAGATATACCTCATTTGGCACATTTTCTACTTTTAAATTTCCTTCAAATTTTGGTTTTGGAGTGTACTCCAAGTCTTCAATGCCCCCCCCCTACACACTCAGGAAACAAACGAAAAGGAATTGGAAAAATAAAGAAGAGCAATGATGTTCATAACAATCCATGCAACATCAATCTGCAAACAATAAAAATATGTCATTTACAGACAAAAATGGACTGGGTTTAGTGGCAATCTGCAAACAATAAAAATACACCAAATAAGGATATAGATAACCTGTTTAATCATTTAATTTCTGCTGTATGAAGAAAATAACCCATTTATTTTGGAGGAATTAACTTTACATAATTACAATTTACAACCTTTGCCACCAAAATCCAGACCATATTCTAACCTAATTAAAAAACTTACTATAAAAAAGTTATAGAGGGGACTTTATGACAAAAAGTGTCAATACAAACTATCATTGAATCCAGATAGGTTAATCATGGATTTCACTAAGTTGAAATTAAGAATAGTACAATCTACAACCTCTATAAAACAAAATTAAAAGGCAAGAATAGACTGATTCATAGAGCTATATAAAATTTTACATTCATGAGGCCACTAAGCGACTTACATAACAAAAATCAAAGTATCATCTAAAACATGTAGAAGTTTCCAAAATATTACATGAGACAGTCAATGTATCGACATTGCAGCATATTCCAACTCGAAGATACATTATCACCTAATCCTTGATATTTATCACTTGGTGCAGCTAAAATGAGATTCATTACCAAAAAATCATTTCCAAAGCTTAGAAAGATATTTTTAATATGCTTCAAAATGAGCAAGAAGATTCAGAACATTTTCAAATGAAACCTAGGATTTCCTATTGTAAAATCCAGCCTCCTTCCCCTGCAATTTCACCCTTTGTGCATGAAATTATATAAATTTCCATCCTAATCACATAATTCAGTTTTTCCATGACTGCTAGTTTCTCTACAATAAATCAGTTAATACTTTTTATTTTTCCCAAGGTGTTGCCTATTTCTCCATTTACTAGAACAGTATAATTCTCTCTTCAAACTTTAGATTCACACCACTTTTCATCGCTAACCAGCTTAGTATAGATGAAAGAAATCCCAAAACAAAGGATAGGCGGACCAAGGGGAATAAAACAATGACAAGTGTTTTTACCTGTCGCTTTATAATAAGATAGCCTTGACCATCCACCATGTGTGAAATCATCATTATCATGCCATATTCGGCATTAGGGAACTTCAAAGGAAGCTTGGTTTTCTCTATATAAAAAGCACACACACGAACTTCAGCTCGTTGAAGAAGATCTGCCCTATTTTCCAAGGTAACCTTTGAAGAGTCTACTTTAACTGTGTACCATTGTCCACATCTTACATCTGCAGCATTACAAAATCCATAAACAAGTAAATATTGAATGTTAGTTTTTGGGTATATAAAAACTCTTGCTGCAAAGGATGTTGAATGTGGACTTATGATGTAGAGACAAGCCATTCTTTGTTCAAAAGAAGCTTGAAAAAATTGAATGTAGAATTATGATGTAGAGACAAGCCATTATTTGTTCAAAAGAATCTTCAAAATATAACAGTATGCCACTATGCATGACTGGATTGAAATTGCATGTTTCTATAAACCCCTAGCTTATCATTAAAGTATCAGGTTCGCAATGTATTATTAAGCAACCAATACTGAACCAGTATAGTGTACATGGTAAAGTCTAGGTGTACATGATAAATCCATCCTCCTTCCCTTGCAATTTCAAACAACAAGTAGATAGATGATCGGGCTTGCATTAATGTGGAGACCCAAGCTCAACACCCCCCCAACCAGTTGGTGGAGATGAAGCCAGGTGCAAGTCCCAAGTGACTTTGATGGCATAGATTCACTTATCATAGCATAGCAGCTTAGACAAAGAAATTCTATAAGACCTATTTCTCCAAAAAAAAATAGCACCCAAAAATATCCCGAAACCCCGCTCTGGAAATTTATAGTTTACTCAGGTATTGGTATAAAAAAGGGAGGTGTAGTTTGTATTATGCTAACTAGCAAGCGAGCTATTCAAAATTAAAGGATGAATTTTTGAGATCCCTCATTATAATGTGTCTGCATGTAGAAGCACTAAGTTAACACTCCATGAATGAAGAGAGTGGTGGATAAACAAATGTGTCATTAAAGGAAATTATTCTTCTGCTACTGCTGTTGGTGGTGCTACTAGAGGATATTCTTCTATTTCCCATTCAAACCTTTCTTAAAAAACACAAACTCCTCCTAGAATTCCACAGAAAAGGAAAACCATTCCCTTGATCTCAACCTTGTTTGACAATATAGGGAAAATATGGCCTTGCAATTGCAATTTTTTTATGCACATGAAATATTTTTTAAGGAGGCATGCTCTCCCCCTTCACTAAGATGGTGTATGATTAGCCTATAAATAAGGAAACTCAAGTATAAAGACCCCTAAGCACATGAAAATCTCCATACTACTCTCCCTAGGAAGGAGAAAGCAGAGTTTGACACTCTCAATCCAATATGATGTGAGTGATGAAAGGAGGGTTGCTCCATTTTACATATGAATGAATGGACAAAATAGTTAACCAAATCCTTGTCGAACAAAATAGTTGGGCGATACTATTATAGTAGTCATGGACAAAATAGAAGTCAATCCATACAATGGATTAGCAAATACAAGCATCAAACAAATCCTCACCTGTAAGCCTTATTTCCATGGACCATTTGAGTCTAAGGCTATTGTGACTAAAATGAAGACACGAGTTTGTTGCAAAACTAAATGCATCCTACTACAATTGACCAAGTATTCAAACAATCTGTCTCTGATGCTATCATGCCAAACCATTTATATAAACATGTTATATAACATCTATCATTTACTAATTCAATTCAAGTAACTGAGGTCTTTAAAATCCTCAAGCAACATTAAATGACACTCAATTACTTAATCTAATCAAGGAATTTAAAATGCAATGATCTAACATAAATTATGTCAGCAAAAAAATTTCATAACAACTTCTGTTTAAAAGAATTGTCTACCCATAGATACAATAAATAGAAAAATCATTTAGTAATCTGCTCAATATCAAATAGAAAACTCATTTAGTAATATGCTTAATATCAGCATAGGAATACCATAAAATTTGCTATTTAAATGATGAACTAAAAGTGAGGTCATATCCCAAATACAAATTAAGTTTATAGAATGTGATAGTCATGTATTAACCATAAAATCGTGAAGGTAGTATGTATGAAATGAGAAGGCATGCAAAAGTCTGTAATGTAACAGTAGAAACATCCATGTCATACTTCAAAGCATACTTCACTGGGAATAAAGAATAGAGTAAGAGAATATGGGCATAAAGACCATGACTACCCACCAAATCAAGATCTTCTTTATCCACAATTTCTATGTCAGCAATGTGACCCTCATAGCGACAGCATAACTATGCCTCTACATCCAACTGCATCTTATCCTATAAATCAACGTGTGTGAAAATGCCTTCCTTAAAATGGAAATAGTACAGGCAAGGTATGTTATACACGGACTTAAGTGTTAAACCAATTGTCAATATCAGGTGGCCTGAACTTTATATGACTGTAGACAACTGTGACTAACAACAAAAATTAGGACAGTGATTAACATAAAAAGAATAAGTTAGATGTTTAAGGATATCCAAAACAAGAAACATGTTTAGATTCATGCTGCAAGAAATACTTAGTTCTAAACTTGCCTTCAATAGCTCTAAATTTCTAAGCATGGTTGTCATCACATTGAGTCTACAGACTGAACACTAGCAAATCATGCCCATGTTGATCTTATATTACCGACCTTTGTGGCAAACGTAGAAATATGAAGCAAACTTGTACTTATATTTGAATGAATATCCATCATTAGAGAGAATTTGAGGTAAAAAATGGGCCTCCTAAGAGATGTACTACAAAAATATAAGATATATTAAAATATTATGAGTTAGGGGTTTTATGGGGTAGGTATATATGACAACTCACCTCCTACACTACTTTTTATGCACAATATAAATAATCATGGTTGAGTTACTTTTCTAAATTAACTATAAATAAAATTAATAAAATAACTCTACAATGATGTGACTAAGATTCATTGTAAATTCCTAA
>LPNX010751906.1:3065-63095 GCA_001517045.1 Pseudotsuga menziesii | reverse complement strand
TTATGATATTAAATACAATTGAGTGAATATATAATTTAAAATAAAAAAAAAACATGAAAATGACAATATATTATTTTATAAAAAAATGTGAAAAGACATTTTTATGAATTATGAGTACTTTACTTGAAAATGACAAGAAATATTATTTTATGAGAAAGTGAATTGTGAGTACTTTACTTGAAAATAACAATAATATTATTTTATGAGAAAGTGTGAAATGACTTTTATTATGAGTACTTCACTTTATGGCTTAAAAGTACTTGTACCACTCCCTTGGTTAACTATGAGTTTTCATCCACCATAGAAAATGTGACAAATAAGCATTATTAACTCATGCAATGCCACCTCAACCATGGGGGATGATGTCATCTACTAGAATGTAATTGGTTGATTTTTATTGTACATTTTGGTCCTTTTGAGGCCCATTTTTGACCTCAAATTCTCTCTAATGCCTGCCACCCAAAAGAGCACAAACAAATCACAGTGTGAATCCAAACAATGTCAATAGTATAGAAATGTATTACAATACTGCAACTAAATCAGACATGAATATCAATTACTTTGAAATAAAAATATCGGGCAATTCACCTGAGATACAAAGTAGAGATCAACACAGCTAAATGTTTTGTTGTCGTCTTGGTCCTCAAATGATGTCTACAGAAAAGGTAAGAAAGAAATTGAGAAATAGGATAGCTTGTTGTCTTATGTGACTAGTCAAAAGGAAGCATTGTAGATATAGAAATATTTTTAATTACAAACAACAGCAAGAGAATATATAGTATTTCTTTCATATAGTCACTATGAAGTTGGGTTAAGCAAGAGAATATACAGTATTGCTTTCATATAGCCACTATGAAATTGGGTTAATGGTTGAAAATGAGAATGTTTGGCGATGTCAACAGAAGAATTTCTTGCATAAAGTCCAACCAATTACAAATTAAGCCAGATGGAGAATACTCAAACATTTTTTGTAGGGCATGTTGAAGATGCATGATAAGTGTATGTTGAAAATACTAGTTTTTGTAGGGCATGTTGAAAATACATGATAAGAGTGCATTGAAAATACATGGTAAAAATGGATTTGTAGTCTTGATAACTTTGGCATTTTGTTTTAGTAACAAACATGCTTCCTTATTACATTGAAGTGAGTATCCACCGCTTATCACTTATCAAGAGGTAGAACACGGTTTCACTTGTAAGGCATGTGACCGGTGCAACCACGACCTCCTTGCACGAGTTATCACTTATCAAGAGGTAGAACACAGTTTCACCTATGAGGCACGTGTGAGGCATGTAGCCACTTCGCCTGACATAACAACCATGATGGTAGAACCACGGCCCCGTTGCAAGAGCACGCTGGACACATTTTTGAGCAATCAAACCCCGGTAAGTGCAAATGTAACAACACTCTCATTTCACCTACAAGAATAATAATATTTTGTGGATGCCATTTTGTTTTAGGTGGAAAATGCACAAATAAACCCTTACCCTCTTAGAGAAAGACAGTATCAACTGAGATCTGTCATCTGCCCCCTTTTCAAAATGCAATGGTAAGGAGGATTTTAGGACAGCCTGTTTTATCTACTGCAAAACTCAAGAACTTAAAAAATGGTATTCAAATGCTTGAAATATAATGGTGGGGAGGGAGAACTAGTAGCCATAATTATTAGAGTTGTCAAAATGACCAGCAAGCTCAAACTAAAAATGCAAAGAGTTCAGATACAAATTCAGATTGCAGGCATATGAATGTGACCACTTGTGCAATCGAATTGAATACAACAGTGTTGATATTTGAGAAAAAGTGGTAAAAGCAAGGTAACTTACAGATGACATGGTGAGGAGCCATCCTAAGCGGGGTTCACCCTTGGTGAAAAGATCAAACCCTAGCTTGGATTCCAGATCCTCGTCTACATTGCACCTCATTTTATTATTTGTTGTACCTCCACGACCACGACTACGACTTCCTCCCCTTCCCCGTCCTCTGCCTCATTTTCCATAGAAGGCATTGAACTCAGAGCTATGAGCGCTCATGTTTTTAGAATCTGATTGGTATCCAAGGGAATTAAACCTCGATCGAACTGGAAATCCTCCAATGGCAAGATCCACTCTGCCATGGCCAAGATCCTTATCGGTCAGGTTAGAAATATGTCACTCTCTCGGGTGGGGCATGGAAGTATATCCCACTGTCTCATTTTCCCTCCCTAACGATAAAGACAAAAAAGAGCAACAATACAAAGCATGAAATCACAGTTTGAATCCAAGGACCCTGCCCTACATATACGAACTGAACACAAATACTTCAAATTTAACCATTTGTTAAAGGAATGCAACCTCCATTTTTTATAAGTTGAGGTGATTGAAACCCTTGGCAAAAAAAATCAAGGCTAATTGGTGGAAGGAAAATGATTGAGTTACAAAAAATACATATCGAAGACATCTCCATTGGTCTCCTATGTTTAGATGATGAATTGGATGTCGACCAATGACATGTTGGTCTCCTCTGCTCATCCTATGTTGGGTAGACATGAACCTTGTGCATAGGAATGTGTGGTAATTCCAATGACGATAACAACACTCTCCGTTGTTGAATTCTATGCACCTTCGAATTCTCTATAGAATTCAAGGAGGGGTTCAAATGGCACACGATCGGATGCTCTACAGGTTCAAGGAGGGCACAGAGGCTTCAAAATGGTGGGGATGTTTTTTTATGTAATGTTGTATTTATTTTTATATATTTTGTTTTTTTTTTTTATTATGTTTATATGTGTTATTAAATTTAAGATTATAATTGAAAAAAAATCGTTTAGTTATATCCAGCGTTCAAAATTGAACCCTTTCCAGCCCTTATCCCTTCCAAGAAGTGTAATGTTAAAATTGTCCTTCAAACAAAATTTAAAATCTAAATTTTACTCTTGCAATTAAGAAGGGCATAATTTATATCAACATTCAAAAATAAGGGCAACATGAAATTATTCATCCATATAAATTTCTCAAGATGTTGAAATTCCTATGCTATAAAGTTCAACTAGTCATTCAAAATATTGTAAATATGATAAATTATTATCACTCACTCACGCATGTCATGCACTCACTGCTTAGTTGTGCAAGATGACCAGTAATCATTGATGACTACAAGGCACTAGCCATTGAGATGTGACTCTAACTCCCAAGTCACTTGGCGCTGCAATCTAAAGTGTGACAATTTGTCAACAACTACGACTATAACAAAAAAGAACTACTAGGCCCGAAATGAGCTCAAAACTTTGTGCCTACTACGTATGTGAACCTTGCTACTAATGTCCACTTTTTTTAATCGAAATGAAATTCAAAAGGTTTGTTTGATGAGTCCTCCTCTACAAGACTTCATTTCTTGCATGAATATCATGGACTCATGACAACTATAAACAACACTCAATGTCATGCAAATACAAATAATGACATGTAGCTAGGATCACAAATTGTACAGAGGTCAATTTATGCAAATGTTGCTATAGAGAGGTGTCATTGGGCACATAATATGGAGAAACAATGGCTATTAATAAAATTTAAAAAACAATTGTTGGCTCAAGAATAGTCTTAAATTTGATAAGTGGCATTATCGTGATGTAATATCCCTCCATCCTTCCATCTATCGTGGTTTCTCACAACATTTGTCCTTAGCGCCACCAAAATACATATAAAATTACTTGTCTTTACATCCTCTCCCCTTTAAATCCTCATCTCATAGTAATAACTAAGGATCATTATGCATGCACATCAGTACCTTATAATACAAATTGAGTAAGGCGTAGAGACAACCATAAAATATTAAATGTGTCAAGACACAAAGAGTAAGAGACAACTATAAGTAAGTCTTATATTAAATTTACCTTAAGTATTTAATTAACACTATCAACTAACATTTGATAAGTTGGATTGTTGTGATCTTCTTATCAGTCCTTACCAATGTGATTGCAAGTCTTTCTTTGAAGGTGAAGTCCATAATTTTAGGTATTCTTCCTCATTATCATGCCTTTTGGTAAGACAATAAAGAGGGTAGTGGCCTACATCGACATGGCAAACAGTTTCGACATAGAGGTATACACATTAGATGTTTTTATTAAATAACTTAAATTACTACCTGTTTCTATCGATTCTCTAAATCGTGGACTAGTACAAAACACAACAAATTTTAGAGCCCCGAGCCCTTAATTACTCACACTTAGAACTTTCTGAAATCTATCCATTAATAAACTTCTTTTAGTATTTTGGTTCAATTTAAAAGGTGGATTGTTGAGAGACAGACATGTAGTGAGTTGCAAGTATTCAATTGACTTAGGCTTGATTCCATTTCCCCTCCATCCCATATTACATGTATTCTTTCACAACAAGTGTTGAACAAAAAGTTTTGATGCCCTGACCCCGGTTATGCTAGCTTTGCTAACTTGCTTGGTATGTGGGAATTTTTTTTTTAATGTTTTCTGAGTTGTGTATTATTTTTCTTAGGTTCCCAATCCTTATCATTCTTATATCTCTCAAGCTTGGATTTCACTTGGATGCCCCAATATGGTTATGACATACCTAAGTAGTTTTTTTGTATAATGAAGTGTGCTCCCATTTGAAAAAATACAATAGAATAGTTGTATTTTAAATCATCCTAGTTGTTGATAGATTGTTGTTTTGAGGATGCTGAGGTCTTAGTGTGAGTCTACCACCAATTTAGTTCAAAAAGTGTAACTTCTCTTACTACAATATATAAGAGTGGACCAGCCATAACATCTGATATTTCAATGTATGAGTTAATTCCATTGAAAAAATTAATTCACATACTGTTCAGGAAAAATTGATCAGGATACACTATAAAGTACAACAGAAGAAATATAATATGGCACAGTAAGTCATTTTAGTATATCAAGTGCGCATGATTAGTGAGGATAGGAGCCTAGGAATGTAAAATAGTTAGAGCCATGCGAACTGCAGTAAGAAAAGATTAGATTAGATTATAGAAAATTTTGTATTGTGTGTCGTGTTGTAAAGAGATGAGACTATTTAGTTTTGCCAAACTTCAGGATGTGTGCTCTTTCTTTAATTTATTACTGCTTTGAAGTTTTAATTTTTTCTCTATTTTAAAGGTATAGAGAAAGAGGACTTTATGCTAGAGAATGATGATGGGAAATCCACATCATATTTGATGAAAGATTAAAGGAGTTTGCTAAGAAAGTACAGTTTACAAAAAATTATAATATCCAAGAAGCAACCGATGAGGAAAATGCAGCAACACAAGCGAATTTGGAAGCAATTGATGATCCTAATGGTGCAATGACTACTATTTTCACCAGTGCACCTAGTGCTACAACCAATGCTGATATTAGTCTTACATGATTATTAGACGAGTCCCTTCAGTATGAGACTTTATTCTCTATCTTAGGAAGTGAAACTCAAAATAATGGAAGGCGTTATGCTCGTTTATCAATCTCAGATGACTTGACAAAAATTTCAGTTAAAAAATCACCACCTACAACTTACCTGGAGCTTATATTGCACCTTTTCAAGGTACTAATTTTCCCCTTAACAAGTAATCTAAATGTGACAAAGTGTGAAGTGAAAATGGCAGTGAATATTGCACTAGATCTAAATGTGACTCATTTACCTAGTTAATAATGTACTTTGAAAATGGATATCGCAACATGTGGGTTGGAAAAAAACAACCTACTAATAGTGATGGCAAACAACTCAAACACAACATGTGCATCTAAAGTTAACCTTGATTATATGGCTGATGTGGAAATACTTAACTATGATGATTTGGATAGTGTTTCAAAGATACAAAATAGCCAATAGTGTTTATAAAATAGTTTGCTAAAAGAATATTCAAAACATATTTCTTCAAGCACTACAACAAATATAATGCTTTATGACATTGGAGGAGTCTTGCCTCTTGGTGCGTTTCTGTAATGTCTTGGTGGCGAGCGCTCGAAATAACTCCTAAAACTTGAATATCTACCACATCAAAATAAAAATATTTTGTTAGGAATTCCTTCCAACTTTGGAAATTTAATGAGGCTTTATGAATTCATGCAAACTTGTCCCTTTCAAGAATATTCCTTTCACAAAGGCGATGAGACCTTAGGGAAGAGCGATATGGAGATGGTGTACGATAACGTCAAGCATAATATAAATGGCATATCATGATGCTTACAACTTAAAAGATAAATGTACCTTCATCAACTACAACTATACTCTTACCTTTGCGTGGAAATATTTCACCACAATTAGAAATCTTAACTAGAAGAATAGGTCTTCCTTGATCTGTAGTTAATAATCACTCAATTTTCTTCAGTACATCTATTCCCTCAACAACTCTTCCAAAGAAGACATGCTTGCTGCAAATAATAAGAAAAGGGACATTAATTATATGAGAGTAAAACAGACAATAGAGATGGGGAGAGGCAACATATCCAAATTAGTCAGACAAATGTTAGCCTCACCCCCTTAGTAGCATATAGACCAAATGAATTGGACTAAAGATAGCTGCCTACAAATATTTATCAAAATTTAAAATGTCAAATGGTAAAAATACACTGGTGTCTCGCACCCAAAGAAAGTAACCCATTATTTCAAGGTAAAGGAATCTTGTATTTCTAAAATACGAAATTTCCATATGGTGACATTCATGAGTCATGGATAAAGAGAAAATATGTCGATCACAACCAACATGTAAAGCTGCTCAGACAAACTCAGGTGAATACAAAAAATCATAGATATGGAATCAAGTATATACCCATCAAGATGAGATGTTGCTACAAAAGTAATAAAGAACTAAGAACCATTGGTGTTCTAAGATATGAAATTTCCATATGGTGACACTCGTGAGTCATGGATAAGGAGAAAATATGCCAATCACAAACAACATGTAATGCTTCTCAGACAAACTTAGGTGAATACAAAGTTTGTGGGACTTGATGGATTAATATTTTATGGGATCAACAAAACAATTACTCATTGAGTGAACAAAATAAAAAATGGAGCAAAGCCTAAGTATATCTCATCAAAAGAACCACTGCCAATTTTGTGCCCAAGTCTATACTTGTTGTTTATGTGTGACTCCATGTCACGGGATGTCACAATTTTAGATCCTATGTGCACACATTCGAGGTTCATATGCACATTCCAGTACCCACAATCATGTCCCATCATCCCCCACACACTTCAACATCTACACGTGTTCTAGCTCTGTGCATATACTTTGTCATCATGCGATTTGTGGAAATGACCATATTTTGTTGAAGATCTCTACACTAAACTAGAATATGAAAATATATATATGCACAATGATATTTAAAAAGTTTCTTGTCAAGTTATGGTTGTCTCAAATGGTTCCCTTTAGTAGTAAAGTGCATTCTACATGTAGCATAGTATAATTGCTTGACAAAATCAGTGAACCAACAACATACTTGGTTGTAATGATAAATAATCAAGTTTTATGCAATCAAGCACTAGAAAAATGAAGTCAAGAAATATAACAAGGATACCATATTTGGAATATATTGGGAAAATTTCCTGTAACGACAAGCTCAATAAAGGGTTTGGTTCTTGTATTTCATACCTGTGAAAATTACCTTATGGTCATTGGAGGCCAAATAAGACTTGAAGATGAAAATATAGAGTTGAATTTCTTGCATCCTACACCTGAAGGAGAAGCTTTGAAATGGAATTTGCTAATAGTTAAGGAATATGCAAGAGTTATACTTCTCACATATGAAACCATCCTATTGGCATAGATTCCTTGTTGAATGGTTCTCAAAAATACATTTGATAGTTTTCCACTTGCATATTTATCCTATCAATACCTATGTGTTGGAACATTGAATTCTCTACCAGCTCTTAGTAACGATCTGACCAAGGCAAATTCCTTTGTTGTAGTAGTGGCTCTTAAAATTTGTGGCATATTGAGAAATGTAATACTGTGAACAAGTGAAAGAGTATATTACAAAATATCTAGTAATCAAGAGTAATATTAGCAATGGGGATTTATAGATGTTTATAGAAGGAAATATCATTGGGACTCTATGGTGTCGAATCCTCCATCCAGCAAAGTAGCAGTTCCACATTACCAGCATTCAAATCTCATATTTTGAAGATCAACAATAACGATCAACCCCATATTCAAGGGCATCAAATCGAGCATTTCCATGCATTCATTTAACAGGTGGTATTCAAAGGAGGGACAAAGGAGGGACAAATATAAAAGTATAGGATGTTAAAGCATATTTGGGTCATAGATTGAACACTTGAAAGCTACAGGATTCCAAGAAATCCTCTCTAGATTTATGGAAATAGTGGGGCATATATCCTCAAATTTCAGGTAGAGTATTAGTTGACAGTTATAGTCAAACCTTATATTTTAAGGGAATCAAACTCAGCAGCGGTACTAGCATTTAGAAAATCAACTCAATAGTAGTACTTAGCATTTAGAAAATCAACTCCAGGTGTAGCATTTCCTGGATCTATGTTGAATGTTTTTATTGTCGAAATTCATGGCACAATTCATGTCACTAACCCTGGATTCATATATGGTTCTATGCTATTCAGGATATTTTTTTGGAGGCTATTATTGGTGTTATATGGGATGCTTTTGTGGACGCTAATTGGGACGTTAATTGGGATGTTATTTGGGATGCTAATTATCGTCCAAAATAACACAAACTTTTAAAAATGGATGATATTTGGGATGCTAATTGGGACGCTAATTGGGATTCTAATTTGGACACTAATTGGGACGTTAATTGGGATGCGAATTAGCATCCAAAATAATGCCAACTTTTAAAAAGGGATGCTAATTGGGATTCTAATTGGAACGCTAATTTGGATTCTAATGGGGATGCTAATTGGGACGTTAATTGGGATGCTAATTAGCGTCCAAAATAGCACCAACTTTTAAAAAGAGACGCTTATTGGGATGCTAATTGGGATGCTAATTGGGACGATAATTGGGATGCTAATAAGGAATCTAATTGTGACGCTATTTGGGAAGCTAATTAGCGTCCAAAATATCATCAACTTTTAAAAATGGATGAAAATAACTCCATTAAAAGCACCATCCCATGGAAAAGCATCCACTTTGTCCATAAAATGATGAAAAATACACTAAAAGGGATAGTGGACGCTAAAAAGGAAGCTAAAAAGGACGCTAATCACAAGTTTTTGTTGTAGTGTAAACAAACAGGATAAAAGTATTAAGACTTATAGAAGTAAATCATAAGAAATCTTGTAAGTAAGTACGAAAGCAATGCATGTAATTTTTTTTCTTTACAATTTTTACGTGTGTTACATAATGGTATCAGAGCACGGTTATAGAACTAGGCCTGAATCAGCTCAACACTTACGATGATAAAGAAACCAGGAAAACTGATTTCTAATTTATTATTGGTTTAAATTCTCTTACCAAACAGAAAGAGAAGGATAACTGTATTTTGCAGGAAAGCATTACAAATGCAGAGATGTCTGCAGAAGAAGAACGTCACCTAGAAAACCCTTTAAATAATGAGGAGGGAAATTTAAAAGATGGAGAAATTTTGGTAGACTTAAACGACATTCAAGATAATTAATCTGAACTACATAGAACTATGAAATAACTTAGATCGGTGCTAAGAAAGGTTAAAGAAAATAATGAACAGATTTTAAAAGCTCAAGAAGAATTAAATGATATTCTATCAGCCAAGATACATAACGATGAAAAAGAAAAGAATAAGGAAATCTGAACATGACTTACCTAAAACTGCACCTTACAAACGTACAGGATGGAAGCTGGAATTTTCCAGCCATAAACCTGAAATTTTTGGTGAAGAGTCAGTTAAACATCGCTCTAGAAAATAGTAAGAGAAGAGAGACTAGCCTGTGATAAAAAAAAGAAAAGGAAATATAGACCTTATGAGGAAATCTCTGGGGAGTTTAAGAAGATTAAACCACCAATTTTTTATGGGGAAATTGAGAAAGGTGAAGAAGCGAAATTCTGGTTGTTAAGAATCAAAAAGTATTTCCAAGTATACAATTATTCTGATGAATTAAAAGCTAAATGACCATCTATAGTCTGACTAGAAAGGAATATATATGGAGGGAGGATATAAAAAAGGTCAAGGGAATAAAAGAAATATATGTAACTTGGAAAACATTTAAAAGTATTTTTAAAATAAAATACTTATTAGAACAATGCTAGAAAGAGAAGGCCAATGAATTTTATGAGTTGAGGCTAGGAGCCATGACTATGAAAGAAATCTGCAGAAAGTTTTTGAGCCTACTTCATTACGTACCTTACATTATTGATGAAAAAACAAAAATACAAAGTTTTTTAAGTTGTTTTCCTATCATGTTCAAAGAACGAATTGAGTATGATAATCCAAAGATGCTAGAGGAAGCGATGAGAAAGGGAAATTTCTGTTACGACCAAAACAAAAATAAAAGGGAAAATGTACCAACTTGGAAGAATAAAAAGAAAAATAGTTTTGATCCAAGAAAGAAACAGAATAAATTCCACAAAAACATAGGAAATAACTATATGGGTTATCACGGTAACAACTACAAATTTTTAAACCATGGAATTTTGCAGTAAAAGAACCTTCTACTATTTTTAATAAGAACCCAACACAAATATAACCCTTAAAATGGTGGGAGTATGGCGGGCCACATTACTTTAAAGGCTTCCCAGTAAGAGATAATAATTTGAATGTTCATTGCATCTAGCAAGCATTTACAGTTGGATACATGACAATGAGCATGATCAGAATTTGTGCTCCATTGGAAAACCGACAAGAAGATCACTAGGCTTCTGTGGTTGAAATCGAAGGTATGATAAAATAACTTTCAACCTATTTCCATTTTAATTGATCCAGGTACAATTCTAAGCTATATATCACCTAGAATAGTTGAATTATGTAAATTAGTAACATAAAAGTTTGATAAGTCGTGGCTAGTAAAATTATCCATTGGTACTATGCATAAAGTTACTAGCCTTGCTAAGAATTGTAAATTGATGATGAATGATTTCATCACGCATGTTGATTTAAACATTCTTCCTTTAGCTTCGTATGATCTATTAATACGAATGGATTGGATATAAATACACAAAATAATATTAAAATGTTTCAACCAAACCTTTACATGTACATACGATAATGGAAACACTGTAAAAGTAAAAGGGATTCCTAGGAAGGTTATAATCAGATAAATCGATGTGTTACAAATGAAAATATCAGTAAGAAAATGATGTAAAATATTTGTTCTCTATATAATGAATTATAATAAAAATGAAAATAAACTTAAACTAGAATACATACCATTCTTGAAGGAGTTTGAAGACATCTTTCCGGAAGAATTCATTGGACTTCCTCCAAAAAGAGACATCGACTTCACGATCGATCTGATACCCAGAGCGATACTTGCGTCGAATATCCTTACCGAATGAACATAATAGAACTTACATATCTCAAATTTAAACTACAAGAATTGATCGATAAAAATTATAGTCGACCTAGTGTCTCTCCTTAGGGAGCACTGGTCTTATTTGTGAAAAAGAAAGATAGAATCTTAAGGTTTTGCATAAATTATCGTTAGTTAAATAAAATGACCATTAAGAACTGATACCTGCTACCTTGGATAGATGATCAATTCAATCAATTCTGCAGAGAAACTATATTTTCAAAGATAGACTTAAGGTCTGGTTATCCTCAAGTACGAATAAAAGATGAGGATATATTTAAAATCGCATTCAGGACCCACTATGGTCACTTCAAGTTTGTCGTAATGCCTTTTGGGTTGACAAACACATCTGCTGCATTAATGTGTTTAATGAACAACATCTTAACTAAATACCTAACTAAGTTTGTGATTGTATTCATCGACGACATACTAATCTACTCTAAGAATAAAGAAAAACATAAAGAAAATTTAAAGATATTTTTGCAAGTATTAAGAGAACAACAACTATAATCAATTTTCATTAAATGTGATTTCTCTAAAGATAGGATTCAATACCTCGGACATGTAGTGTCTAAGGATGGATTCTCTGTCTATCCCGACAAAATCAATGCCATCACTAAATGTCCGGTTCCTAACAACGTAACCGACATCAAATCATTTATGGGGATTAACAGATACTATGAGAAGTTCATTGAAGGCTTTTCTAATATTTCCTACCCCATAACTTCATTACAAAAGAAAGGTAAAAAGTTTGAATGGACTGAAAAATGCATAAAAATATTTAATAAACTAAAACATCTACTAAATACCACCCAGATCCTAAAGATTGTCGATCTGTTCAAGGACTTCGTCGTATGTACCGACGGTTAAAACAAAGGGTTAGGCAGAGCTTTAATACAAGAAAACCATGTCGTGGAATATGAACCTAGGAAATTAAAGGAACATGAAAAAAATTATGCTACGCACGATTTAGAACTTGCTGCCATAATTCATGCCTTAAAAATGTTGCGACATTACCAAATTGTAAGGAAATTCCTTCTTATGTCGGATAATATAAGTCTTAAATATTTATTTGATCAGCAAAATTTAAATGCGAGACAGACAAGATGGTTGTCCTTCTTAAGCGAATATGATTTTGAAATCAAACACATAAAAGGAAAAGAAAACAAAGTGGCAAACACTCTAAGTCATCATGTAAATCTACTATTTGCAAGCATAAAGTATGAGTTTGATCTGCAAAATCACATCCTAAGCGCTGAAAATTCTGATAGGAATATCATATTTTAAAAGAAAAGACTACTAAAAATGAACAAAATTAAGTAAAAATAGATTTCAGCCTAAATAAACAAGGACTATTGCTGCATAAAAATAGGATGTACATACCAAACATAACACAAATCAAACTTACAGTTATGAATGAGCTCCATAAGCAACTGTCTTCAGATCATTGTGGATACCATAAAATGATCACCATGATCAGAAAATATTTCACAGGAAAGAAAGTTAGTGATCACCATGATCACCACGCTGCTTAATATGTGCTACAAGGCCATTTCACACGAAGGAAAGTAAATAATTGTGGACGCCGTGTTAGATACTAGCGAAAATTGTGATCCGATAGATTCTGGTCAGCTTATGGATATTGTTATGCTGAATAGTCTTCGTGGAGGAAGAGAAAGAACTCAAAAACAATGGATTGAGATTTTAGAGTTGGCTGGATTCTCTCTATCTAAAATAGTGGGCAGGAACGGAAGTCTAACTAAAATCATCGAAGCACTCAAGCGCTAAGTGGAAGGTCAATTAGTATTCTAGTTTGTTTGTTTGTTTAAGCGAGGAAGTCACCCGTTTTAGAAAGACCAATTTCTACTTTAATATCTATGTTTATATCAGGAACGCTTATATTATGGTGATCTTTTATGAACTATAATTGCAAGACGTATGACTCTTGAGCATTCAGTTTCAATTTAAATGGTATTTTCCTTCAAACTGTCTTTTAATATTCCAAAAGCCGAAGCCCTGGTTTACAATTCGTTGAGATAATTCTGATGGGATACATCTTCAATAACCATTATGACTTAGAATAATGAACTTCCATATGATTTTCATAGCTTCTAACCAAGTTAACCAGGAATCAAATGCATGCATAATTCCTTAAATCTTCAAGAGAATGAATTTGTTGGCTATGCTTTTCGATCACAATTTTGAGAGAGGTAGCCTTGTCAAACATATTGTAGCTTCGACTACGTAGTTTATAATTACTATCTTATTTTATGGGAAGTTATTCATTATGTTCATATATATATGAAATCTTTAATACAAATCTATAATCTAATTATATTACTTTATGTTAAAAATTAAATCATATAAATTCATTATAGAATTTTCTTTAATAATACATACTCAATAATGTTTAAATTAAAATGTTATTTAACCATATAAGTAACTATGGAGGTATGTAGTCTCAATGAATCTCATTTTGTGGCATAACCTTAGAGAATCGGCATGGTTTACTATAATCTTTGATGAACATTGGAATATAGAAATTTGACATAAAATTGTCCAAAGATATATGACCACTTGTTGGTGGAGAGGTGCTCTACAGCCCAGTATGAGGGAGATCTTGTAACCTTTTTTATGAGGGAAATCTTGTTTTTTATGAGGGATATCTTGTAACGTTTGTTGATATTTTATTACTAACAAAATAATAAAAATACAAATTTTAATCATCCCCAAAAATAAATGTCAACCACAAAAACAACCTAATATGGCGGAGATGTTGTAATGTTCCTACCTAACAAAACAATAAAAAAAAAATTTAATTATCCGCCAAAAAAATATGCGGATGAAAAAACAACACAATATGAGGGAGATGTTGTAATGTTCCTACCTAACAAAATAATTAATAATTAAAAATTAAAATTTGAACATAGTTTAGGAGGGCCTTGCAAATGGTTTTAAGACCATATGCAAGGCCTAAACAACCCATGGTTTTAGGAGGGCCTTGCACATGGTTTTAAAACCATGTATGCGGGAGATGTTGTAATGTTAATATAATATGTTGGCCACAAATAATATTAAGTATTAATAATAAAATATTATGTGCCGACCTTAAATAAAAAGATGTGTCTTTTAGTTTAAATCAAATCAATGACTATATATAGGACACACCAAAGCTTATAACTCCTTCAATGCAATACTTGATAGAGCCTATGATTTGGATCTATGCTGATAATATAACCCTTGAAGAATATTGCAATACAACAAAATCCTTATATAATGTTGCAATATGAAATAAATATTGATTAATATTATGATACAACAAAACCATTGAAAATTACATATCTACCATGCAAAATAATCCCAAGGAATCTATGAAGTCAATATAAAGCAACAAAAATGAGATTTTGGTAAACATAAAACAACATAAATTAAGGAATGTATATAAGGTCTACATAGAGGAAAATAATTGTAAGAAAAGTCTATAAAATTTTGGAAGATTCGATCAAATCAAATTATGTAGATTAGGAAATCCTAGTCTTCATGCATTTTTCCTTATTGTCACGAATTATTTTTTTATTTATATAAAAATGGGTTGTGGAATTTTGAATGTGTTCAATGTATATTGTTTTAGTTACTTTCTTTGTAGTTGTCAAATATGTGGAATGGTTGTGTTGGAATTAAAATAATTTATTTAATATATGTTTTGACTTGGATATTATTTGAATATGTTGTATATACCACATGGTCTATTAGTACGTGTTTTGCATAAATACAAATATATTTATGTAATTGATATAATTGTTTTTATCTTAGTTAGAAAATAAGAGTACCACTTCTCTAAATAGGTATGGAATATCTCAATTTCCATTTTATAGAATCATATGAGGTTGAATCTTAGCTCATTAGATATGTTCAAATATTAACAAGGTGTCATAGTAACCCTGGGTTAAAATAATTTTTAAAATGTATTGTATTATACATATGAGGAGGCATAGAACCTATCATATGTCAGAATGTGGGAATTGGGGTGATGAGAAAAAACAACACAAGACTTTTCTCACAATTTAGTAATTCATGTGATTGGGATTAAAATTCAGGAACTTTGGTAATGAGAAGAAAGAACACATGAATTTCCTCACTAAACAATATCTTCATCATTTTATAGGAATTTATGTGAATTTTAAAAACGACATGTTAAACTTATGAAATATAATCATTATAATAATTACAATAATTATGAGCAAGTTTTGAAAATGGTAATCAAAATTTCAAAAATTTATAATGACAACATTGGAAATCAGTAATGAGACTATGGGAAACCAATAATAACAATATGGAAAACCAATAGTCACACTTTCAGAACATCTTTTAAGTTTGGATTCTCATTGAGAAGTCTATGTTTAATTAAAATGAGGTTTTAACGTGTATATATATATAACAGTGAAGAGATCAAAATGTCTGTAGATGATTTGAGAAAACCAAAGGACAGTTTAAATGGATCTAGGTGAGTTGGAAATATAAGGAATCATGGAACATTATGAAAGGAAGGTGGAGAAATCCATTCTTGAATCTTATCTTATACTTTTTTGTTTCAAGCGTAGAAACAATTAATAGATAAAATGGACCTCTTGCAACAAAACATTATTCAAGAAGGATATATACAAATACTAAAAGTGGAATAGATGATGTTACAAAGTTAAATAGACATGTAAAATAAGCAAGACAAGACACTAGATGGCACCAAATTGTGAGTGGGATGGATACAACAAGGGAAGAGAAGCACATAAAAATTCATCACTCAATGGTTCAACATAGAAACCATAAAAGAATTATAGTGATAAAGGATAGTAATGGAAGGTTAAAGATGAAACATGAGGACATGGACAAGGAACTTGTTGAATTTACAAATCTGTATTAACTAAACCAGCACAAAGCATGGTAGGAACCAATGAGAAAGTCACTCGAAACATTCATTTCATGGAGACAATGGAACATAATGATGAACTTCTCAAAGAAATTATTGTTTACAAGGTAGAGAAAGTGCTTATGGAAATTATGGAGGGGAAATCAATAGGATTGGGTGGATTCATTATCAATTTTTCCATTCTTCTTTTTCGTCTACTAAAATGTATGTCAAGGAACTTGTAGAGGAATCTATATTTTTAATACAATTCTTCTGGCACTAAGTTCCACCTTCCTTACCTTGATTTCCAAATAAGAAAGGGTAGATGATCCAAGAAAATTCATACGAATATCCTTGTGTAAATTTATTTATAAGAACACCACCAATGTCATTGTGATTAGACTAAAGTCTCTCTTACCAATTCTCATATCAGTAGAAAAACATGATATGTTGAAGGAAGACATATTTTAGATAGCATTATATACTAGCACATGAAACCATCCACTCTTTGAAATATAACAAAAAGGTATGATGATAAAACTAGACATGTCAAAGGTCGTTGATAAAGTTAGTCGGAAGTATATACAAAGTGCTCTCTTGGCATTCGGATGTTTTTTGCAATGGAAAAACTGGATTATGGCCCTCACCTCATTCACCTTCATGTCAATTTGAGATCATGAATCACCTTCAGATACTTTCACCTCATCTCATGGAATTCTACGAGGGGATAACCTTTCCCATTTCATTTTTATTCTAATAGCAGAAGGATTAGGAATATTAATAAAAGTGACAGTCTCAAAAGGAAAAATCAAAGGTTTGAAATTGCACTCGAATGATCTAACCACTTCACACATGAAATTCGTGTATGACACAATGTTGATGTGAGTAGGCTTGGATATAGAGCCAAGGGATTTCAAGTAGGTTACCAACAATATCACAGAGGCCTCACGAACTTGTTTAAACCATGGAAAGTCTCAAACCTTTTTCTTTAATGTCAACTTAACAATTTAGTGTGTAATTACTAGGCCTTTTGATTTCCAACGGAGATCTCTTCCATCCAAATACTTAGGAAATCCACTCTTTGAAAACATCATACAGAACACATCTTGGGAAAACTCTTTTCCAAGATGGGGATGAAATTACACAATTGAGCATTTTGATCTTTAAATCGGGTACAAAAACTAATCTTATTCAAATAGGTGATGAAATCTATACCTCTTTATATATTCTCAATTTTGGAAGCCCAAAATAGTGTTGTTGAAGAAATTATAAATATTCAAATAAATTTCCTTTAAGGAGGATGTCAAACCCATAAAACACGGGAAATGATAACATGGAGTAAAAATTGTCACCCAAAATGGGATGGAGACACACAACTTCATGACTAGAAACTGAAAGTGAAGTGTTGGGCGAAATCCATGGTGGAAATGGATGACTAGTAAAGATGCACTTGGAGAATATTATGGATGAAGCAATATCCCATGGGGTGGAAGATAAGAACTTGATCAAAATTACTAGTGGCAATTGTTAACCCAAAAATTCCCTCACTCAGTTCTACATGGCCTACACCACCCAAGGACACCCATTCATGACCCTCCATTAGACCCCCACACCCTCAAAAAGGCTTAAGGATGAAGAAAAGGGCTTAAAAACCCCAAAAAGGAGCCTAAATAACTCTCCTAGGGGCTAAAGCCTCCAAAAAGGGGCTAAAACCTCTCAAAGGAGCCTAAAACCCTGAAAGGAGCTAAAGTTAGGGTGAAAGGGGCTAAAATCCCAAAAAAGGGGCTAAAGCCCAAACTAAGGGCTTAAAAACCTAAAAACCCAAAAAAGCTATAAAAGGAGGGTGGGGGGTCACTCTCAAAGACACACCTCTCTTGCATACTGTTATGCTTCCCATCGATGCCTTGAGACACCTTTGCCTCTCAAGCCACCCACATCCCTCTCTCCTCCATCCATTCTCCCCTTTGAGCCATAGCTCCTCATCCATTGTTGAGTGAGATAGGGAGGTGCTTCCTTCTAGCCAAGGCATGGTGGCCCATTTCACCAAAGGAGGTATAATCTTGTTTTGTTTATGCATTTTTATTTAGTAGTTTTTTATTTCTAACCCATGTTTGTTTGCAGGTTTGTCTATTAGTATGTTTTGCAGTTTTGTTTTTGCTTAATAGTTGTTTGTAGGTTGCTGGAGCTAACCCTAACAGTGTTTGTAGAGGGGTTTCCAGCCATTCCATATTTTTCTCTTCTTTCTGTTTCTTTTATTTATGTCCATCCATTTTTACTGCATTTTCCTCACGAAGGAACCTACCCTTCTTTCCTATAACCCATTCCTACCCTTGTAGTAAGGAGAAATCCCTGCTATAGAACTGGCGACCATGCTAGGTCAATCCCACAGGATCCCTCGTCCAATTTTTTTCAAATTTCAATTTTTTCAGTTTATGCCCTAGTTTTAGAAATTTCTTGTTAAATCTAGCTTAGATCTAGTTTATTTCCAGTTTTTAGTATTGTCGAAGCCTCTGCAAGGAAAATCTGAGTCAGTTTGGCCACAGTACAGATTACTGTCGGCCGGATCTGACTTAGGATTAGAAAAACCCCAAATCCGAGGTAGGTCGCACTTATCAGGCCTGAACAAGGGATGAGGTCACTCTTTTTGGCCTAACAGGAATGACTAGGTTGCCTTTAAACCCTCAAAAGGTGTGACTTCACTCATAAACACAGACTGCTTTTGTCTGTGAAATCTGTGTGACCCTCTCGCCGAAATTGACCTGAAAAGTGTGGTCTATCAATCAGAGGTTAAATTTCAATTTAATAGGGACTGTTAGTGTAGCTCAGCCGCCTCTGTCCAGCACAATAGGTCAGTTTCAGTTTTTGTTACAATTTACTGCAATTTCCTGTACAAACAATGTGTAAATTCCAAACAAATTTTAATGGCTTAATGAATGTAGCTTAACTAAAATCGAAAATAAAATTAATAGTCTTGCTCACCCTTCCTCCTCTACCCATTCATCACCCTCCAGGTATTCTGGGATATGATGAAGGGAAAGCTCGTATATTCCTAGGACCTTCATTTAATATTGTTCTAAACCATTAAAACCGTATGACCTGGAAGGTAGAGGGGGTAGAGAAGGAGGGCTTCTCACGCCGCCAAGCGTCCTCCCTGTTGACCAACCTTGCATCCAGGAGGTGACCTGTGGATCTACAGATGGGCTTAGTCCCATTGTGTTGAGAGTCTAGCACCTTCTCTTGGTTGAAGAGGAATATCAGTGTGAGGTACTCATCTAGTTAGGCCATAAATATTCACGGTTAAAAACTGTATTTGTTTACAAAATTTTTATTATTCATTGCATGCACAACAATAATATGAACTCTACCACAATATGATGAATTTATAAACCATTTGCAGCCACCTAATGCCAGAAAGATAGAAAAAAAATACACCATACCAAGTAATCAACCCAACTCAGTTAATGACGCTGAGAGAGCCTTAAAATTTATCAATTTACACTAAGTTCAAACAATCTGTAGTCTTTGAGGACATAAGTCCCTGACTGCTTCAACCATGGGAAGTACTTGGGCTCTGCACAGAAACTCATTGTGAGGAGTACCATGGGAACCCCAAAGTAGCTGGCCGCTGAGAGGAATTGCCAAGCGAAATGGGCAACGACCCCCACCGATTGAGTAGAAACGCCCATGAGGAAAAATCCAAGTGCTGTCTTCTAGCAGTCTTGGTGGCTGAGTGACCACCCACAGCTAATAGGAAGCCATTGAAACCTAGGTCCAAACATCATTCCCGTCAGTTTGATAAACATCTAACACAATTGATCCCCCATGCTCTTCCTCACACCTAAGAGGCAAACCACCACCATTCTGGACGTCAAAATGACACCATCGAAACTGTTCTTAGTGATCTTCCACACCATTAGAAGGCCACATGACCTCTGATTCAGATTCAAACCCATACCAATCTGAACCAGACCTCCATACTGCACCATCAAGCCCCACGACCGGTGCAAATCCGGATCCATTTTTTAGCATAACCATAGCAAGTGGACCCATGTCCACATCACAACCTGTCACCAACAACCCTGCAGGTGGTCCAAGCACACTCATGCAAACTGTCATTAGTCAGCTGCCACCACCCATAGTGACCAGCCAAGCTGACCCACTTACAACACACGGGGGCAGTGGCCCTTCCACACACACTGCCCCTCCTGCCACACAGGGGGGTAGTGGACCGTCCACTTACATTGCCCCTACTGTCATATATGGGGAAAATGTACCATCCACCCACACGGTCCCCCCCACCACACTTGGGGGTATTGGCCCATCCATAATGGTGCCACCGCAAGTACCCCCAGCCATGCAGATGAATTATGCACCTACAAACCCCACCACCATCCCTTCCACATCTCACATCAACCTGGGGTCTAATCTGCCTTTCATGGCTCATCTTAACTTGCCTAATTTGGCTCAATTGACAAAAGACCCCATTCACCATCAAGCTTTTTGGTCTCCAATGCCAACTAAGCTACAATTAGACATCCCCAATTTCGAAGGCAAGGCAAGGGAATTTCCCCAGAACCATATTATGACATTCCATCTATGGTGCTCTTCCAACAGCATCATAGACGATTCCATCAGACTGAGGCTATTCCAACGCACCCTTATAGGTGCCATGGCCAAATGGTACATTGAGCTACTGCAGGCCAAATACCCAGACTTCAACTCCCTACCTTTCATGTTCCTACAGTATTTCCAAATCCCTGTCAGATATGATGAAGGGGTGGAGATCCTGTTATCCTGTCGCCAGAGCACTGCGACACATATAACCGACCACATCCATGAGTGGCGGCGACATTGCAGCTTATGTAAAATCCAACTTGATGATAGGATCTTCTTGGATTGGTTCCTTAAGACCTTGCTGCCGCCCATGGCAAAGGACGTCGCATCCGAACGTCCCCAATTCGAAGAAGAGGCCATACTGAAAGCCCAACAGTTTGACCTTATCTATGCCCAGTCTAGATATCTGTACACCTTCATTCCAGATGCCCCTGTCCAAACACCTCCTATCGGGATGCACCGAGGGAATCTCATGCTGTAGACGACATCATAGGCTCGGTCTACCAACAGCCATAGCATTGTTCGACACCACCTGCCGTTACACCACAACCAAGAAACACTGTTAGTGTTGCTTTCCAGAACCAAGCTTCGGACTACACAAGAATGATCTCCCAATCCAGAGCAACAACTTCCTACGCACAACCTGCGCCACCGCAACAAAATCAGGCCATGGATTGACCAACACAGTAGTATGTGGGGAAAATGCCCACATTTGTGGCACCACCACCCCCACAAATCTACTATGCACCACCAGTGCAACCAGTTCAAGCCCCCACCCCCACCCCACTAGCTCCGTTGGGACAAGTATTTGCAAAACAAAACCGTCCCAACCAGCCCACCCCCAACAATCAACAAGGGAAAGCTAGAAATAATCCGCCTCGAAACGAAGCCAACAACCAACCGCAGGGAGGCAGTCAACAACCAAACTCTCCCAACAATGCCGCAGCAAACCGACCCACCCAAAACCCGCCATGACAAAATGCACCAAGACGCAACACCCTGTTGCGCACAAACCAACTGTGCACACTATGTGATGTTTATGGGAACTACACATTCGAGTGTCCCCTCATGGGTCGAGCTAAGCAGGCCATTTAGAATGAGGTTCAACAGGCCACCAAAGCCGCAAATCAGGCCCAACCCAACTGTAGCACCACAAGGACCTCCTCCTATGGTTCTCCAAAACCCACTACCTGTCCAAGGGTTGGTGGCAACTGCACCCCCTCCCCATCCCAATCCCAACGCTCCGGGAGCACCTCCCATGGCTGAAACAGGTGTTCACCACCTACTAGCCATGACGACTGAAGAGGTCAACTTACAAACTAGACGAAATCAGTACAGTACCACCACCAAACCCACTGACACATCAGTGGTATCAACGTCAAAAACAATCAACCTACCTCTTCAGTCACCCCCATTCCCGTGCCCACCCATTCGTAGGATTGCCAATAACGCCATGGATAGAGCTGCAGTTAGATATAGCATTATGGATGATTTGGCCCAAACACCAATGACCATTTCTGCTCTAGAGGTGTACTAAAAACGTGCCCAACACAGCACTACTAGCTGCCCTTGGGGCTGTAGACCCCTCCAAATCCAAGTTGATCACATTCGACACTGAGAATGGAGAACCACGCATGCCATCGACCATCGCCTTACAAATCTCAGTATCCATTCAAAACTTGGTTGTGCACCAGTGCATAGTAGATGAGGGGGCATCTACATGTGTTATGTCTACCTTGGTTTTGCAGAAACTGGGGTCACCAATTCTGCAACCATCCTCCACAACTTTGCAGGCTTATGATGGCCATCCCACTAAAGCCCAAGGAATCCTCCATCATGTCCCCATCATATTGGCCAGGAAGACAGTCCTGATCGACATAGAAGTTGTCAACGCTCAACTGGACTATAACCTTCTCCTCGGGAGAAGTTATATGTACACCATGAGAGCGGTCGCATCAACTATATTCCATCTCATGATGTTCCCCCACGAGGGGAAGATCATGAGGGTTGATCAACTCACTTATCATGATCCGCAAGGGTTAATGGCACCCGCCAACGTTATCCCTACCATCACCACCATTAAGCCATAAGGGACGACCACCCATGCCAGTGTTGTCCCTGCAATCAACACCATGGTTGACAACACACCAGCCTCCCCATTGTTGAATGTGGGCCCTGGGTTGTTTGCCGATACCACCATGATGGCTCATTTCCCCTTAATGTCACCACCACCTACACAAAATGAGATTGCAGACTTATGCATGGTCTCATCCAGCACCACTGCACCCAAACAACAATAGCAGCCGCAGCCCCAACCACAACCACAACATCATCCGCAGCCGCAACATCACCCACAGCAGCAGCATTACACACAGCCGCAACCACAACTACATCCCCACATGCAACCAGCTGAGAGTTATCTGGGCTCATCTCTAGTCCATACGATTCCCTTCCTCTTTCCCCCACCTAGTGTCATGAGCAAACCAGTAATGGCCACTTAAGCCTACCCAACTTTACATTGGAAATTCCAGTGTGGTATCTTGATCCACCAGCTCAACCAGTAATGCCCCAGGTTGTTTTAACCCTGGTGCAACCCATCGCGGTCGAGTCTCACCCTCCACTCGGCCTGCAAAAGCAAACCACCGCACCTGTACCCACACTGCCCCACCCAAAAAGGGTTAGGGGCAAGAATGTGAAACCTACTGCAGAGCCGCAACAAGTCCCGCCTTGCGTCGTTTACGAGCAACAGGGCCATGCAACTCAAAACTTCCCTGAGATTCCAATGATCCATGCACATTTGGATGCCATGGACACAACCAAAAACCTCCCCATGGTTGAACTTCCAACCGCGCCAATAGTCAGAAACAAGTCACTGAGAAAAAACCATGCTTGTGCCATCTTCGGTATGTATGGGCATTATTCTCACCATTTCCAAGACTTTCCCGAATTTCGAATGGATTTAGTTGACCTCCGTCAACATTCCCTGGAATCTGAGATCATCCTGATCAAAGAAGTTCACCCCCCACCTCCTTCTTCGGACACCATGTCCATTTACATGATGTCCAGTTCTATAGACCCTCTTGTCTCCACCATCACCAACGGTCCATCAGACCTATCTGTTTCGTTGTTTCAGCAGCCGCAATCTCAATTGCAAACTCAACCTCAGTTACAAGGGAAATGGTGGGGTTCATTCCCGATCAACATGATCCTTTTCCTTTTCCTTTTCCTTTTACTTTTCCTACCATCTGGGATCATCAGTAAATTTGTCTTGGAAACCCGCAATCTACAGGATCCCACACTGGGTTTTCCTGTGTGGTACCTTGAACCACCTACCCTACCTCGATTTATGAGCCATGACATGACGATGCGAGTGTCTACGTACCTGTACTACTATCACACTTCACAACCGCTACTCATGTGAGTTTTTAGGCCACCGCCTGTTAAGGGTCACCGTTTTTCTTCTTATTTTGTATTTTAACACATAGCTATCTTTTCTATCCACTGCACCTTACGTAGACCTCTGGACCACTGTCCACAAAACGATTTTTTTTTCTTGCATGTATTTGGCATAGAAGTGCCCCCAGACTTACACTCACATCACATGTAGTCAAGTCCGTCCACCACAAAACACACACACGCTCTCCTAACCTCTGTTCGAGAGCCACCTTGGTTTGCGTGCCTCTGCCGCACCGACTCACAAGCCTCTACTGCAATCTATCCCACGCATGTATTGGTATGTTTGAGAACCTTCTGCTCCGTCCATACTGCGCAGATGACCTTTGGACCTCTGCCCACCGTCCCGACATGGGGCACCGCCTGTGCCATTGCAATCGTTTGACCACACTGGAGTTTCGTTTAAGCTCTTTTCTGACTCCTTAAAACAATGAAAAGATAGTCGAGCGCAGCTGCTTCCTTTCCTGCTCGCTAAAGTATAGGAAAGGGCGTCTACATCGTCTCATTTACCTCCTTTTGCGGGCCATGTAGACCATCAATTGAAAAGGACCTCTTTGGCATATTCAAGCCAAGACCATTCCCCTCTACATACTTTTACGCTTTCTCGGGCAGAGGGGCCGTACTTTACGAAAAAGCTCACCACGGGTTGTCATTAAGCTCTTTTCTAGCCTTCTCATCAAGAAAAGATTGCCGAGGAAACTATGTTTCGTTCATGCTTGTAAAACTATCTGAATGATCGTCCAGTCAATTTAGGTTTAACCTTTTCGGCCTGATTGGACTACCAACGGTAAAGAAGTCTCTCATCCCCCAAAGGACGGGTGAGCTCTCCTATGTATACTTTTATCCTTTTTTGGACACATGAGACTACCAATGAAAAAGAGCCCCCAATGGAGTCTTCTTCATACTTTCAGACTCTCTAAAATTGAAAGCACCATCGAGCATTCACCTTCTCGGGCTCTTCAAAAATCCACGAGATCGTACCACAACGTTGTCCCTAGACACCACTCCATAGTGAACCGTTTGGCAATGTGCCCACATCGGGTCACCTTTGTTCAGAGTACTCTGCAATGTGTCTTCCTTGGATCCCATCAATATCAAAAGCATCTACCTTCTCCAAGTATTTCCCATCTGCAGTGATATTCTCGGTATTACAGCTATGATCCCATTCCCATGAGTCAGTTTCATTTGCTGTCTAGTCCACCCTGCCATCATACTCTAAAAAAAGGAAGTTTGAGTCTACCACACTCACCCTGCCCCTATTCAATTCTTCCCCTCCCCCTCCCCTCCCCCCCATTCAATGGGTCAATCTGCACATTGTCTCACACCTTTTGGTTATCTCCCTCACACTTTTGGTCAAGGAAACATCATTGCCTTGACTAGGGGCAAGTCTCCCTCTGTCAATGACAACACATATACTCAAGAGGATAGACCCATAGATCCCCGTATCTTGGTTTCATTAACCTCATTGATGAATTCCTTGGACCACTTGAGAGGATTCTTTAGTGCCTCTTGGGATGGTTGTTTCTCACGTGCTCGACTCCAACTACATCATCGCATAGTTGAGATTCCTGCAGGGTTTGGTCCGCAGAGGATTTGGTCGAAGACCCCGGATGTCACTTGGCTCTAGCACATTGATGAGTCTATTCGAGGGTCCTAAATAGGTTATGTCCCTTGTGATTTCTGGGTTACATTGGAGACAGTGCTCAGAAGCCCCAGTAGTGCTTTTATATAGATTTATGATTGATGCAGCATACTTGTACCACAGAGACTTTGACTCTCAGTCAGCGAGTCCATACAGTTATGTACCGTTCTAGATCCGACAGACCGTCAGTCATAAAGATATAGCATTCCAGAAGAATTCCATGGGTCCAATGTACCAGATCAGCATTGTATTCAGCCTCACATTGAGGCAACCATCATTGTATCATCAGTTGTATAAGATCAGCTCTTGTATTTTAGAGCATAGATCAAATTATTCTTTTGACATTGTCATGAGCATGGGGATGCTCGCCTTGTCCATATACATGTCACACATTATTTGTATCTCACCCATTGAAGGGAACCATATTAATACAAAAACCAAAATCCACCATGTCCCATCCCGGAAGCACCACCTCGCAGCAGCAAATCCTATGATGTTCGTCAGCCATAAGATGAGCTCCTGCCCTCACACATCAAGGGGCAATCTGTTAACCCGAAAAATCCCTCACTTAGCTCTACATGGCCTACACCACCCAAGGACACCCATTCACGACCCTCCATTAGACCCCCACACCCTCAAAAAGGATTAAGGATGAAGAAAAGGGATTAAAAACCCCAAAAAGGAGCCTAAATAACTCTCCTAGGGGCTAAAGACTCCAAAAAGGGGCTAAAACCCCTCAAAGGAGCCTAAAACCCTAAAAAGAGCTAAAGTTAGGGCGGAAGGGGATAAAAGCCCAAAAAAGGGGCTAAAGCCCGGACCAAGGGCTTAAAACCCTAAAAACCCAAAATAACTATAAAAGGAGGGTGGGGGGTCACTCTCAAAGACACACCTCTCTTGCATACTATTATGCTACCCGTGGATTCCTTGAGACACCTTTGCCTCTCAAGCCACCCACATCCCTCTCTCCTCCATCCATTCTCCCCATTGAGCCATAGCTCCTCATCCATTGTTGAGTGAGATAGGGAGCTGCTTCCTTCTAGCCAGGGCATGGTGGCCCATTTCACCAAAGGAGGTATAATCTTGTTTTTTTTGTGCATTTTTCTTTAGTAGTTTTTGATTTCTGACCCATGTTTGTTTGCAGGTTTGTCTATTAACATGTTTTGCAGGTTTGTTTTTGCTTAATAGTTGTTTGTAGGTTGCTGGAGCTAACCCTAACAGTGTTTGCAGGGGGGTTTCCAGCCATTCCATATTTTTCTCTTCTTTATGTTTCTTTTATTTATGTCCGTCCATTTTTACTGCATTTTCCTCACACAGGAACCTACCCTTCTTTCCTATAGACAGAAGGGAGCCATTCCTGCCCCTGTAGCAACGAGAAATCCCTGCTACAGCAATGTTAGCTCACTTATATAGAACACTTCTTGGAAAAATAAACCCCTAGCTTAGAATCACCACTTTTGGGAATTTAGAAATGGTCAAAAACATTATTATTGGAAAAAATCCTTGTAGTAACTTCCCTATCGCAAAGAGTGACCTTAATGGAAAACTATTGCACCCCTCGTTTAAGAGCATAGCATGAATATGGCTCGCTATTAGTGGGATCATTGACGTCAAGATACCACCTAGAGAGAATGAGATTCCTTCATGATAAATACGACGAGGCCTAACAAAATGAACTTATAAGCTCCCCAATAACAATTACACCGCAAGAAAAAATCCAAAAACATAGGCCTAGTTAAAATTTTCTAGGAAAACAAGGAAGCTGACATCTATTGATCTCAGAAGTCTATAACATTCTTATTATTTCTACAAGAAACAAATGGGATCACTATCTACGATCAATTCTGGAAAAGTAACTTTGGCTAAAGCTCTCCTCATTTCTATGGTTCGTAGTGGAAGGAAGCTCCTTAAACTGGGACGACATAACCAACTAAGGCTTTGAAGTTCCATCCTAATGTTTTATGTGCATTGCAAATACATCGCAATAAGATAATTATAACAAATCCCAAAATGTGATACCAGTATCACCCTTTTGGGGGTTGACAAAAATTACAACTTTTTAGTAACAACGGTCAGAATTAAAATAGTACATTCTAGAATCACCTTACTTTTATTTCATGATTCAAATTTAAAAACAATTACTTTAAACAAAACATTTTAAAAAATTAAACAAAAAATTTATAAAAAGACCAAAATTTATAATAAAAAACAAATATTTTTTTTTTACAAAATTCTAAAGTTTATAAACTATTTTTTTAAATAAAAAAAGAAAAAGTAAATATAAATAAAAAATAGAATTCAAACTAACCAAAAATTCAAAAAAAAATACACTTTTTAAACCCAATTAGTTCATAATTTATTTAAATTTATAATAAAATATTTTTTTTAACTGATTATAAAAAGAACTATAAGAAAAAAACCTAAAACTAAAATATATAAAAGAAAAAAAAACTAAATAATAAAACATAATTAAAATAAAAACATTTAAAATTCGAACACAAAATGAATTGAACTGAAAGAAAATAAAACATAAAAAATCAAGTCCGACCTGACTCTATGCCTCCGTCTCAGTTACCCCCCACCAACCCCCTTACCCGTACTCATTCCCCTCCCCGTAATGGAAGGGTCCACGGGTGGGGTGGTATTTTGGTGCTTTGATTTTTTTTTTTTTAATTTTGTATTTTAATTTTAGATTTATTATTTTGTGGTCTTAAATTATGTTTCTAAAAAATTATTAATTTTGTTTTTAATTTAAAAAGGAAAATTTAATTATTATTTTTAAATGTTAATTGCATTTTTTCCTTTATTTATTTTTACAAATTGTTTGTATAACTTGTTTTACATTTTTTTACAAGTGTTTTTAATTTTTTAAAAATATTTATTTATAAATTTCATGATTTTGAAATTTGTTTTATAATTTTTTTTGAAATTGTTTTTGTTTGAAACTTTTATATAATTTTATAATTTTGTTTTTTTAATTTATTGTTTTTAAAATTATAACTTTTAATAAAAATAAGTGTAGTTTTAGTAGTCTATTTTTTAATTCATAAATTGATTTATGGTTTAAATTACAATGACATCACCCTAAATTACCAAGAAATTGTAATTTTAGTGTTTTTCTCAAAACCGCAATACAGTAGCACTACTTTTCAAAATAAAGATAAAAATCCAAAAAATCGCAACATGAGATTTTGTTTTGCCGAAAACAAGGCCACAAACTAAATTTATAGTAACGTCAAATCCAAAATCAAAGAAACCATCCAAATTTAAAAGTGGTCGAAGCAGGGATGGAGTGATGAAGGAGCAAATTAAATAATTTTACAACCCACGGATTTAAACTTTTCTCAACAATTTCTCCCTCATTCAAGAAGCCGTTGAAAGCAACAATTTTATCTATTTGGTCTACCCACCTCCAAATTTCAAAAAAGTTCGATTAATGGAGCCTCTAAAGGCAAACCCGATCCTAGATGATTTGGAGGAGTCTTTAAAAATACTTAAAATAGTAAGAAAGTTTGCATATGTACAGGATTCATAGAGGAATAAACTAACACTGTAGTAGAATTACAAGCTCTCCAACAAAGAAATCAAATAGCTTATCTATATGGATTTTCAAATTTAACTGCAGAAGGACTCATTTTACATACGCACATATCACAAAACGACAAATACTCTATTCATTGGAGAATGGAGGGATGCCTCCAAATCTTATTTGGACTACTCAATAACGACCTAGTCATAATCCCCTCTCATGTCAAGAGTATTGCTAAGAAATTTTTTGATGGTCTCACTAATGAAAGGGTTAATAGAGGCGATGAAATGTGGGATAATTCTTGAGACATAAACAAATCCTCCCTTGACTACTTGATACATTAATTTGTCTCTTTAAGATAATGCTCAAAAAGTGTAGTTATGCCAAATAACTTTGGACGGGTGTCAATAAGGAAAATTGGATATGTGCATGCCATCCAGGTTTCCCTTGCTAGTAATGAAATGGAAGGTGTATCCCTACATTACAGTAAGGCATAGGATTTTGAAAGTTTTCAAGCAGGACATAGGGGATAAAGAAAAGAAGAGAAGTGGATTCGGGGCTGAAAAAAATGGGCAGATTGATTGCCTTCACATTATTAAGCACTAGCTTATATAGGAATAAAACAAAACAATACTATGGGTGAATACCATAGGTAAGACAAATATTATGGGTCACTCAACTAACTATATAACTAGACAAGTGAGGTTACATTCTTCAACACACCCCCTTAATCTCAACTTGTAGTACATCTTCAGTAGTGTCTATGCCTAAGTGCTTTCTCTCATAGTCAAATGCATATGTTCCCAATGGTTTGGTGAACATGTCATCCAACTGCTCCTAAGAGCCACAAAAGAGTACATAAATTTGTTCATCATTGACTAGCTCACGAATGAAATGATAACGAGTGTCAATGTGTTTTCTTTTTCTATGAATACATTATGTTTGGACAGTTGTATTGCAAAGCTATTATCATAGAAAATAAAAGTGTGAGCTGTTTCACTGTGTCCCGTATCCTTTAAAAGTCTTCTTAGCCAAATGGCATGGCAAGTTGATGTGGTGGCTGCTACATATTCTGCTTCTACAAAAGACATGCTCGGACAATGGGTTGTTTTTGAGATGTCCAATAGATCAGATTTGTACCCAAATGGAAAGCATAACCAAATGTGTTTTTCCTATCATCAATACTACTTGCAAAATCACTATTAGTGCACCTTATCAGAGTATTATATGATATATGAGTGTACCAGAGGCCATATCCAAGTGTGCTTGCAACATATCTCATAATTCTTTTTCCAACTTGCCAGTGAGAGTCTTTGGGAGACTCCATAAATATGGAAATAAGATTGACAACATACATCAAATCGGGTCTAGTTGCAGTCAAGTACATTAAACTGCCTACAATTCTTTTATAGAGTGTAGCATTTACTGTTGGTCCATCATCATCATTGGCTAACTTGGTTCCAAGAGCATTGGGTGTTTATGATGGTTTACATTTATCCATTCTGAATCTCTGCAAAATATCAGTAGCATACTTATGCTGGAAAATAAAAATACCTTGTTCAGTTTGAGTAGCTTCCGGACCAAGGAAGTACTTCATCAGTCCTAGATCAGTCATTTCAAATTCTCTTGTCATGACTGTCCTGAAGAATTAAATTTCCAGTGTAAATCATGTCATCAACTTAAAGACATACACGCAATATTTTACCTTGCTATGTTTTGACATACAGAGTGGGATCATTGATGCTTCTGCTGAAACCATTATTGATGAGGTAGGAGTCAATCCTACTGTACCAATCTCATGGAGCTTGTTTTAGACCATACAAGGCCTTTTTCAACTTAAACACCTTGTCTTCATGACCTTTGACAGTATAACCAGATGGATGGTCTACATAAACTTCTTGTTCAAGAATACCATTAAGAAATGCATATTTCACATCCTTTTGATACACATGCCATTGATTTTGTGCTGCAATGGCAAGTACTTCTCTAATGGTATCTATCCTTGCTACATGAGCAAATGTTTCATCACAATATACACCGTACTATTGTGCATATCCTTTGGCAACCAACCTTGCTTGGTTCTTTTCAAGTTCTTCTTTTTCATTCAGTTTGGTCTTATAGACTCATTTGACCCCAATACTGGTTTTGTTTCCAGGGAGGTCAACAAGATCCCAAGTTAGGTTTTTCTCTATTGCATCAATCTATTCATTCATGGATTTTTCCCGCTGTGTATCCTTCACTGCTTCATTAAAAGATGTGGGATGACAGGAGAATATAGCATATTGAAGTTGCTCATCAATAACTAGAGTTTGTTCATATAAATATCTCAAGCTTCTTGTTTTCTAGTTGTATGATGAACGATATTCTGGTGTTTCTTGTTGTTGTTCTACTTACAATATTGGAAGTCTGATAGGTAGACCTGGCAGATTAGAACTTTATTCTTATTGTATGTTTGAACGATCACTCCAGGATTTGTCTTCAATGAATTTTACGTTTGTGCTCACCACAACCTTTTTCGTGGCATGCTTATACAGTTTGTATGCCTTGTGATGTTCACTGTAACCAGTGAAAATGTAGTTCTCACTCTTCTTATCCAACTTCCTTCTGATTTCATCAGGTATATGCGCAAACACAATAGAACAAAAAATTCTCAGATGTGCAACACTAGTTTGAGTGCCACTCCATGCTTATTCAGGAATATTGTCCTTGACACTCAACATGGGTGATCTGTTGAGCAACTAGACTGAGCATGCAACAAATTTAGCCCAATACTCATCTAATGGCTTCTTGTGTGACAACATGTTGCGTTCCATGTTCATGATGGTCTTGTTCTTTTGTTCAGCAAATACATTTTGTTGTGGAGTGTATCTGGTGGTGAACTCTCTTTGGATGCCATGATGCTTGTAGAAGTCTGAAAAATCATTTGAATCATATTCACCTCCACCATCGGACCTGAGCATTTTAATGAACATTCCAAACTTCTTCTCAATGAGAGCCTTTAACTCTTTGAACATGAAGAAGGTCTCTGATTTGTTTATGAGGAAATAAATCCATACTTTCCTGGAAAAATCATCAATAAAGGACAGGAAATAAAAACTACCTCTTATGGATTGGGTTGGCATGGGTCCACACAGGTCTGTATGAACTATTTCATTATGTTCTTTGGCTTGAGATGTGGAAGTGGGGAAGCTTCCCTTTGATGTTTACCAGTGACACAATCCTCATATGTGTTGGATTGTTCATGAATAATTGGCAACCCTTTAATCATTGACTGTTTCTATAGGAGATTGAGACACTTGAAGGGAAGACAACCGAATCTACGGTGCCATAACCAGGATTCATCTATATTGGAAACCGTATGGGCTACAAAATATGGAAGGTTGGCACTCCTGAGACTGAGAGGAGATATTATATTCTTAGCCATTTCTACTTTAGCTATGATTTTGTTACTGGTGGGTTTATCATAAATAGTATAGTATGTATCATAAAACCGAATATCATACTAGTTTTGAAGTAATTGACCTATACTGATCAGATTGACATTCAAATGTGGTACATAGAACACCTCATGAATAAATTTCTTTTCATTTTTCTTTGTAAGAACAAGGATAGTACCTTTTCCTTTTGTTGGAACCAGAAATTCATCTCCTAGCTTAATATTCATGACAACAGAGGAATCCAAACTGGAGAATAGTGAATTGTTACCTTTCATATGATTTCTACAACCACTATATAGTAGCCATAGATCTATGCTGTATTTTTATTCAGTTGCTTGATAAGATAGAAACATCACCTCTGATGAGCCTTCTTCTTCTTTAGAGACATTGGCTCTGCTATTGTTCTGGTCAACTTACTTCTTTATTTATTCTCATTCATAGTACCCATACGTCTTGCAGTAGTTACAATGAATATTGGACTTATTGATCCATCTCTTTCCTCTCCCCCTTTGACCTTGAGATTTGTGAGAGTGTTCTGAAATGGTTTGAGTGTTCATGACTGTGAATGGTTCTATTCTCTGTAGCTGGAGACCCTTAATGTAACAAATATAAAATAAATTATTAAATAGAATAGTTAATTAGTTAATTACATGAAAGGGTGTAACCCTTCACGCTCAAAGCCTATAAAAGCGATCATCCCTTGTAATTATTATCATCATCTCCTATCTTATCATTAATATATATATTTGCCTTATGGCTTATCTCATTTACCAAGTTTTCTGGCAATATTATTTGTATGAGCGAATAAATATTCTGCTCATTTGGTATCAGAGCCTCGTTGGCTAGATCCTGGCCTTTGGCCATATTTTTGGCTTTTAGCCATCACCCAGGGTTTCCCTGAATTTTTGGGTTTCACATTATTTACACCTTGTGTAGATTTGGGTTTCCCAAAAAAATAGGACTTTGTCCTTAAAATAAATAAATAAATAAATAAATAAGGGTAAAAGTAACACCCCCTCCAAAAAAAAGAGTTAAAAAAAAAGTGAAAAAAACTAAAAACAAAGAAAAACTAAAAGAACGAGGAAAAAAAAAGGGAAAGAAAAAAAAAAGGTTAAAAAAGAAAAGATAAAAGTAAAAGGGAAAAAGAGAGAGAGGGCAAAAGTGAAACCACACCTGGTTTCTTAAAGTGGGTTTGATTTTTAATATAAAAGTGCATAATAATTACTAGTAAAGAGCAAGTGAGATTTGAACTTGGGTGGGGAATATAACACTCATTCCTCCCAACCACCCAATATATTCACATTTTACAAAACTCAAGGGAAATAAAAGATCAAAAAGGTGCATAATAATTGATACTAAAAAGCAAGTGAGATTGAATTTAGGTGGGGAAGTCAAAGGAAAACAAAATCGAAAAAAATCGAAGACCATCATCATCTATTGTGGAAGAAATCAGAGATCATGGAATCTGGGTTGCAACGACAAATAGAGAAATTAGAAGCCAAGTTAAAGTGTTGTCGAAGAGACAATGAATAATTATGAGACACAAATACGAACTTGGAAATAATAATTAAAATACATGAGATGCAAAAAGAGCTCAAAGAACAAAACATTTCCGAGTAGAAAAATCATATAGAAAAACTTTCTGCCCAAATTGAGAAATTAAAAGATGAAAACGATTTTAATCAGAGATTGAAAAATCAAGATATAAAGAAAGAATTAAACGATTATGAAGCAGAAATAAAACGATTGAACAAAATCGTTAGTGACAAGGATGAAGAACTAATGCAGATATGACATAAATTAGAAAATCAAGAATCAGTGATTGACCAGTATCGACAGCATATAAAAGTTCTTGAACAACAAAATGACGACTCTAAAAAGACTCATAAGTTGGAGATCACAAAAAGTAATAAAACACTATCCAACAATTCTGAAGAAAATTTTCAGATTAAGGAATCATAACAAAACATTAGTCACGAAAATTAAGAAGTTGAAAAATAGTTGGAAGAAAGAACAATCTACAAAAGACATTGAATGGAAACTTCTAGACAAGAAGGAATAAAATAGTTGCTTCATAAGTCATAAAAAAGATCTTAAGGAACAACTTAAGAAGTTTGAAGTTGACAGAAAAGAGCAAGTAGAAGTGATTAAGAAGTTTCAAAATGATTACGTGCAGTTGGAAAACAAGTTGGAAAAAATACAGAATGAAACCTTAAAACCTCAAGGAATGGAAATACAACTTCCAACTAGCATCAATGCTCAAAAGACGACACTCGTAAAAGAAAGTGACATTGTGAAAATTCCCTATCGACACTCCAACCATAAAAACCGAAATTCTAAAAAGTGGGAAATGTTAAAAGATAATGATACTAATATGATCAAAGCTCCCGATGAGAGATCAGTAAAAAATCCCAACAGTCAACAACAAATCAATTTAGAATGGATTGACACATCCACATATCAAAATTTATGCTCTATACTTAGCAGTTCATATCAACATGTTTCATCAGCCACGACATCACAAAGAACGACACGACAACATTATAAGGATTTGAGGACAAAGCCTTTCTAAGAGAATGGCAATGTAACAAATATAAAATAAATTATTAAATAGAATAGTTAATTAGTTAATTACATGAAAGGGTGTAACCCTTCACGCTCAAAGCCTATAAAGGCGAGCCTCCCTTGTAATTATTATCATCATCTCCTATCTTATCACTAATATATATATTTTCCTTATGGCTTATCTCATTTACCAAGTTTTCTGGTAATATTATTTGTATGAACGAATAAATATTCAGCTCAGACCTATTATTCCTCTACCTTGTCCTCCTCTGCCTCAACGTCTGTTGAGGGAAGCTTGGGTGCTGAAATCATTGGTCAATGACTCTTCTTATTGATTGAGTCGAGCTTCATGAGATAGAAGAGATATAGTCAAATATTCTAGGGTGAAATGAGACAGATCTTTTTCCTCTTCTATGGAAGTCACTACCATAGAAAACTTCTTGGTGAGACACTTAAGAATATTTTGAACAACTATCTTTTGTTAGAGGTTCACTGTAGGTTTGAAATTGGGTCACAATGCCAGAAACCCTAGTCATAAACTCGACTACAGTTTCTAACTCATTCATCTTTAATCTTTCAAATTGAAGTCTTAGGGTTTGCAGTCTTATCGTTTTTACTTGATCTATTCCTTTGTAGGAAGATGCAAGTAGATTCTATGCTTGATATGTGCTGGTAGCTCCTGAGATCCGCGGAAAAATGGACTCCTCGATGCAACTTTGGATCATCCATGTCACCGTGACATCTCGTTCTTGGCAAGCTTCTACAACACTCTTCTTGACATTATTCATTGTAGCTAGAGCATTTGTATATGGTTCTTTGAACTCAGTTTCAATCATATCCCAACATTTGTTGAGCTCGAGAAGCTTATTCATATTGATAAACCAAAACTCATAGTTGGCCCCGGTCAAAATGGGTCCAGAGATCGACTTCAATGTGTTGGTACTAGCCATGCTGATATGACCAAAAACAATATTTGCTCCCCCCCCCCCTTTTTTTAGTTTGACAAAAAAAATCAAGCACCGCTCCTTGTACCTTGGAAAAGGGCGGTGGGGGGGCACGATGCCAAGAGAAGAGTGGTGGTATTGCACTCTATCTCTACACAATATGTGGTTGGACAACTCTTTCACTATGTGAAACCTATAGTGGCCCTTGTGGAAGTGCACTTCCTGAAAGGGAAAAGTGTGGTGACCCTTTCGTTCTCCTTTAAACAATGCGTACCACTAAGCCTTGGTGAGAACATAGAACACGCGGATCAATAAGATCACGTGTGGGTAGTGGAGAAGTCGCAGGGAGATAGGGTCACGATAAAGACAACCAAAAGTCAAAGCTGACAGACACAAAACTCGCACGGGTGACAAACCAGTTGGGGCATCTTTGAAGTTCAATTCCAAATGGTGGATGAGAAGAATCGTTTGTAGATGACTTAAATAAGTGACAAGGTATTGTAAGTGCTAGAGTGGCTTGCTGCCATGATCCATCGAGATTCAACCCTTCGTGCCTCAGTTTGGTTCTTTTTTTTTTAATTTCTACTTCTCTTCTTTTCTTTATCATGGTATCAGAGCTTACGAACCGATCCTTGTTTGGTAAGAATTTTCACAGAGTGGAAAGCACTAACACTCTGAAAAATAATGGGCATGTTGATTTCCTTCTCATTATTAAGCACTAGCTATAGGAATACAACAAAACAATACTATGGGTGAATACCATAGGTAAGACAAATACTATTGGTCACTCAACTAACTAACTAACTAGAACTGTGATTTTACATTCTTCAACAATAGGTCTACATGGGATGGATTCTAATCCAAGGTCAAGCTGGAAGATGGATGACTCAATGGAGATGATTTAATAGTGGTAGGGTTTCATTAAAGTAAGGGGATTTCAAATGTAGTAGAGAATATTGGTAGGAATAATCATAATGCAAGGTGTGTGAAGAAGCCTTTGGAACCTCATAGGTAAATAATACAATCCAGATGCTCATATTTTATCTCTTTCTCCATTGGTTGAAGCAAATAGGTTGAGGAAACAGAGATAATAGACATGAAGGTTTCCCTTGGGAAGATAACTCTTATGCTTTCAAATCCTGATGGTATTGGAGGCTTGAATATAAGAGGTAACTGGGGTTTCCTTCTATAAAGTACTTTAGTTGGAAAAAGGCTTATTTCAATGGTCCATTTTTATGGTTCTTTGGTGCCCAAACAAAAATGGTGGGTGGTCAAGGAAAAAGGATGCAGGCCTAAGAAGGGTCAAGGAATCCCATCCCTATCATGGATATGTCATGGATGTTTCATGAATTAGAGGAGGCTTGTGTGGAATGCATGGAGAAAATATTAAGTAAATGAAGAATAATCTTTCACTGGATGAGGTTTGGATAAAGTATGGAAAGGTAGAAATGGGAGATGAACAAATAATTAAGGATATGAATCCATGATTTAGAGATCCTAGAAAAAATAGGACCAAGGATACCAAGTATTACAAAAATTCTACCCTCTATTGGAAAACCAAGATATTTCTTTGCAAGGCACTACTATTAATTCAAGAATAATGAAAAGAGATGCTTCTACAAATGGATGAAATCTAGGATCAACTACGGTAGGTGATGGATAGGTGATTGATACAACTTGAACACGAATCTTCGAAAGTCACACAAGTATGTAATACATTAAACCTGAAATGCGTGATTGCATTATAATCTATGTAATAAATTAAACCTAAAAGACATGATTACATTATTAATTGTTTCATATATTTTGGTTGAAAAACAAATTTTCGTGAATGGGAGCAAGCCCACAGAATCCATCTAAATATTTAGCACTTGATTGGTTCAATAATATTAGTTAAACTCCCCTTTCTCCCACTATTTTAGACAGAGAGAAACCAACTTCTTTGAGAATGTAATATCCTCTCGGATCCCAACTTGTCTTAATCAATATTTAAAGATGTGTTAGTTCTTGGCGAGTGTAATACACCAATATTTAGTCATTTATTATGAAATTTTGCTAGAATATTTTATTTTATTATTTTAAATATTTTTGTGAGAAAGTCAAAAATAAAACAAATGTAATGAATTATTATTTTATTTGTAATGCACCAAGAATTAATAATTTATTATTAATTCTCCTGAGAAATACTTTAACTATTATTTTTATTATTTTATTATTTTTGGTAGGAAGTAAAAAAGAAAATATTTTTATTTAATAAAATATGTTGAAGGGAGACAAAAGTGGATATAGTTGTTAAAGTGTGTTTGCTGACCCATAAGAGGAAAATCCAAGTGATTGAATCCACTGAGCGAGAACTCAAAGTGCATGAAGCATCATCCCCAAAAATCAGGTCACAAATCCTAGTTGAGTGCTAAAGAGCAGGAGGCTCATATATGACCAAATCCTAGGAAAATACTATTTGTTAGTATGCCTATGAGCAACAGGAGGCTAGCATTAGACGAGGATTGAATTTGAGAATGCAAGAGATGGCACATTGACAGATTATTCTCTTGTGGTTTAACAAACATGCTGAGGGGTTCTAGAGAAAGTACCTTGGTTGCTTTGGGAGTTGGTTGGGAGGAACAACTTCTCCACTTTTGTTTTCCTAGGATTGGTGCCAGGTTCATAATCTATGATTTAAAATGCTTGTAGAATATTTTTGTTTTAAATCAGAAGAGGTTATTGCAAGACCTAGTATGTATCGATTAGTTTAATTGTGCGATGATTAAATGTTTAGCAGCAGTTAGGGAATTATATGATTGGACGTCTATAGTTAGAAATTAAGAATTCTAGTTTCATTTCAAGATCGAATTCTGCACATAAATGGTTATGAATCGTCTATTTCCAATTTGTATCATATTTCCAAATTCTTCATATACTATCACTTTAGTAATGCATTGATGCACTTCTTATTTATATTAATTTCCTAGTTTGTAATTTTCGAAACTAAATGTAGATAAGATCCCTAGTCATGTTAGTATTAGTATATTTTTATTCAGGTTTAAACTATAGTAATAAGTACATAAATACATATATGTATATACATGCATAGTATCACCAACTTCTTCACACACATAGAATTATATTAGGATGCAATCGTATAACCTTATTAATGTATAAAATAGATCTATATGATTTAATACATATGGACAATTTTTACATTATAATTATAATACCATAATTATACAAACTGTAGGATTCCACTTTACTACTTATTTAACCAGTAAAAGAAATAAAACTATATATCAATCTTCTAGTAGAACAACGATTACATAAACTAGTCTTAGGAGTCTAAGCAAACAACACAATCAGATCATGGATTTAAAAGAATATACCATCTATGATTTAGATCACATAAATCATAGATCTACATTATTAAATATGAAATAGATTTATCTAAGTCTAACAGGCTACACACCATCATGAACAAATGAAGATTCTATCAATCTTTCTCCCTATAATCAAATCAAAATCAAATCCAAGAATTTTGTTAAGATGTAATATTTCTAGATTTTGCATAAATGACCACATACGGATCGAATATCCTTAGCTAAAGTTATATTATCCATGATTTAAATCAAATCAAATCTTAAAACATTTTCCAGCTTACATGCGAGCTATTACAGCTACGAAAACTAGCTTTCGTTTCCCCTAGTATCGACATTTAAGACATTACGGATGGCAGTCGAGCCTTTCTCATAATTAAATTAAAAGGATATCTAATGTACATACCCTATGGGTTATTTATTTAATTCAAGAAGTCAAAGTAATGACAGGGTTGTAAGTCCATATCATGGCCGCCACTATCTACACATAGGAAAATCCTTTCTATACGATTTAAACACATCTATCGTATTAACCACATGATTATAACATTATAACATTCAAACAAAATTACTATTTCCATGGCCGTAATACCATCGACGATGGAAGCCTTGATGTTTCAAAACAAATAGTATACAAATAAATATATAAATAAAAAAGGGTTTTCGAAATCACACAGCCAAAGGCCGACACCATGGATTAATAAACAAAACGTATTTTAGAGAGAGCATGTAAGACCATCGGTGATGGATTCCACAATATTTAAAGTAAATATGTTTAAAAAGTAATGGGAATAAGACCACTCAAATGGAACCCAAACCTTCCCATGGTTATATTAAGAACATCACATTATAATGTCGTAGAAATGACTTGAAAGCCAATGCAAGACAAACCAAAAGAGGGTTTCTACAAAACGCAAGTAATAAAAACCAAAGGATTATCTTAAAATATTGTTGGTTGCTACCCTTGCAAAACCCACAGCTCCTACCAGGTGTGACCTGGAACCACATTAGGGTTTAATCAGTAAATTGTTCGAAACTTTAAACCCAAACAAGATCTTGTTAAGGGTATAACCGAGATTACCTGGGCATTTAGAAACACGGGCCTGGGAGGAGGTGATCTTGTCGCCTACCTCTTCAGTTCCTTTAACCTATACGTTTTCAAATTAAATCGAATAGAGGAAATAAAATAAGGAACACAAATATTACCTCGATAATTTTTCAGAGAGGTCCACGGATCGTTTCCTACAGAGAACCCTTATCCCTCCTCTGCATGCGGCACAAACGAAACTAATTTATTATGAATGATAAATCATTCCATTGTGAATATACAATAGTAAACTTGTTTTAAAACCCCTTACCTGTTAACGAGACATATGTGAAAGATGAAGTTGTAGAAAGCACAAACTCTGCTCTATAGTCTGCTAAGGAAGTCAAGAAACCCAGTAACGCCTCGAGAAGGATATAAAAGCATAAAAATGTAAACACTTGTGAAAAAAATGACCAAAACTCAGTAAACATAACATAGCTTGACGATGCTTGTTGGAAACATGAAAGACTAACTGATCCATTCATTCAACAGTAAACAGGGCAGATCCCTTCGTCTCTTTCTGACCAAACAAAAAGATAAAAAACCACTCGTACATTTCCACTACAAGATGAGCAACGTTTGGCTCTGTTTCCTACCCAAACCTATAGGAAAAATGAGGCTCCAAAAAATTTTCCAAGCACATTAAACCACGGCCTGAAACCCTAAGTCCCATATGAACAGATGGACGGTGGAAGGTTCGCCATGTATGAGTGTGAAATACCTAGATGCAATGTCAATTCACAACCATGTCATGCATTTAATTCCAAATTCAACCAAGGAAAAAACATGATAATAATCAATAACATAATCATTTAGATAGCAATCATTGCAAATCAAAACATTGTATTATAATCTGAATGCCAAGAACCTTCGCGTTGTTGGGACCATGACATGTAATCCCATCATGTATAAGGAAAATAACCATACCTTTTTATCATTGCAACCATGGCATAAAACCATATGCCAACTGTTATACTTTTGCAATCAAGGTGTAACCATTATGACAAGGAACATAAATCATAACCATAGTGGATCATAAAGGAAATGCATATCATAATCAAAACATATAGTTCTTGTGCCAAAACATTATGTCATAAACCCTCGCAACTTTATTGATATAACAAGAGGTCACCATATGGTGGTACCATATGCCTTACAAACCCTAAGCACCTTATGTTTAAGGGGAGGTCACCACACACCATCGTGTAGACTATGGAAAGGCCTAAGGCCCTTTTTATTATATCTCAACCAATGTATTACATAAAGGTTTGGGTCAAGACTATGGATAGTCTCCCCACTCCTTAGGCTAGTTAAAGCCTCATAAAAAGTAAATAATGAAGAACATGTAAAAAAGAAAAAACATCACCTACATAGACATGGCTGGAGGTTCCCGAAAGAGCTAGCCACTGCCACAAACAACAGAACCTATCATAAACAAACAGGATAAAAGTATTAAGACTTATAGAAGTAAATCATAAGAAATATTCTAAGTAAGTACGACAGTAATGCATGTAATATTTTTTTATTTACGATTTTTACGTGTGTTACATAATGGTATCAGAGCACAGTTATAGAACTAGGCCTGAATCGGCTCAACACTTACGCTGATAAAGAAACCAGGAAAACTAATTTCTACTTTATTATTGGTTTAAATTCTCTTACCAAACAGAAAGAGAAGGATAATTGTATTTTGCAGGAAAACATGGTAGATGCAGAGATGTCTGCAGAAGAAGAACGTCACCTAGAAAACCCTTTAAATAATGAAGAGGGAAATTTAAAAGATGGGGAAATTTTGGTAGACTTAAATGGCATTCAAGATAATTAATCTGAACTACATAGAACTATGAAATAACTTAGATCGGTGATAATAAAGGTTAAAGAAAATAATGAACAGATTTTAAAAGCTCAAGAAGAATTAAATGATATTCTATCAGCTAAGATACATAACGATGAAATAGAAAAGAATAATGAATTTGAACATGACCTACCTAAAAAGGAACCTTACAAATGTAAGGGATGGAAGCTGAAATTTTCCAACCATAAACTTAAAAATTCCAGCGAAGAGTCAGTTAAACATCGCTTAAGAAAATACTAAGAGAAGAGAAAGTAGCCTATGATAATAATAAAAAAAAGGAAATACAGACCTTATGAGGAAATCTCTAGGGAGTTTAAGAAGATTAAACCATCGATTTTTGATGGGGAAATTGAGAAAGGTGAAGAGGCGGAATTCTGGTTGTTAGGAATGAAAAAGTATTTCCAATTATATAATTATTCTGATGAATTAAAAGCTAAATGGCCATCTATAGTATGACTAGAAAGGAATATATATGGTGGCAGGATATAAAAAAGGTCAAGGGAATAAAAGAAATATATGTAACATGGAAAACATTTAAAAGTATTTTTAAAATAAAATAATTATCAGAACAATGCTAGAAAGAGAAGGCCAATGGATTTTATGAGTTGAGGGTAGGAGCCATGACTATGAAAGAAATATGCAGAAATTTTCTGAGCCTACTTCGTTACGTGCCTTACATTATTGATGAAAAAACTAAAAAACAATGTTTTCTAAGTTGTTTTCCTATCATGTTCAAAGAACGAATTAAGATGCTAGAGGAAGCGATGAGAAAGGAAAATTTCTGTTACGACCAAAACAAAAATAAAAGGGAAAATGTACCAACTTGGTAGAATAAAAGGAAAAATAGTTTTGATCCAAGAAAGAAACAGAATAAATTCCACAAAAACATAGAAAATATCTTTAGGGGGTGTCAGGGTAATAACTACAAAATTTTTAAACCGCAGAATTTTGCAGTAAAAGAACCTTCTACTATTTTTAATAAGAACCCAACACAAAAATAACCCTTAAAATGGTGGAAGTATGGCGGGCCACATTACTTTAAAGGATTCCCAGTAAGAGAGAATAATTTGAATGTTCATTTCATCTAGGAATCATTTACAGTTGGATACATGACAATGAGCATGCTCAGAATTTGTACTCCATTGGAAAACCGACAAGAAGATCATCAGACTTCCATGGTTGAAATTGAAGGTATGATAAACAATCAACCTATTTCCATTTTAATTGATCAAGGTGCAATTCTAAGTTATATATCACCTAGAATAGTTGAGTTATGAAAATTAGTAACATAAAAGTTTGATAAGTCGTGACTGGTAAAATTATCCATTGGTACTATGCTTAAAGTTACTAGCCTTGCTAAGAATTGTAAATTGATGATGAATGATTTCATTAGGCATGTTGATTTAAACATTCTTCCTTTAGCTTCCTATGATCTATTAATACGAATGGATTGGATATAAATACAAAAAGTAATATTAAAATGTTTCGACAAAACCTTTACATGTACAGACGATAATGGAAACACTATAAAAGTAAAAGGGATTCCTAGGAAGGTTACAATCAGATAAATCAATGTGTTACAAATGAAAATATTAGTAAGAAAAGGATGTAAAATATTTGTTCTCTATATAATGAATTCTAGTGAAAATGACGATAAACTTAAACTAGAAGACATACCAGTCTTGAAGGAGTTTGAAGACATCTTTTCAGAATAAGTCCTTGGACTTCCTCCAGAAAGAGTCATCGACTTCACAATTGATCTGATACCTAGAGCGGTACCTACATAGAAATATCCTTACCGAATGAACATAATAGAATTTACATAGCTCAAATTTAAACTACAAGAATTGATTGATAACAGGTATAGTCGACCTAGTGTCTCTCCTTGGGGAGCACTGGTCTTATTTGTGAAAAAGAAAGATAGAATCTTAAGGCTTTGCATAAATTATCGTTAGTTAAATAAAATGACCATTAAGAACTGATACCCGCTACCTTGGATAGATTGTCCATTCAATCAATTCCGCAGAGAAACTATCTTTTCAAAGATAGACTTAAGGTCTGGTTATCCTCAAGTACGAATAAAAGATGAGGATATATTTAAAATCGCATTCAAGACCTGCTATGGTCACTTCAAGTTTTTCGTAATGCCTTTTGGGTTGACAAACACATATGCTGCATTAATGTGTTTAATGAACAACATCTTAAATAACTACCCAGATAATTTTGTGGCTATATTCATCAACGACATGCTAATCTACTCTAAGAATGAAGAAGAACATAAAGAACATTTAAAGATATTTTTGCAAGTATTAAGAGAACAACAACTATAATCAATTTTCATTAAATGTGATTTCTCTAAAGATAGGATTCAATACCTCAGACATGTAGTGTCTAAGGATGGATTGTCTGTCGATCCCGAAAAAATCAATGCCATCACTAAATGTCTAGTTCCTAACAACGTAACCGACATCAGATCATTTATGGGGATTACCGGATACTACGAGAAGTTCATCGAAGGATTTTCTAATATTTCCTACCCCATAACTTCATTACAGAAGAAAGGTAAAAAGTTTGAATAGACTGAAAAATGCATAAAAATATTTAATAAACTAAAACATCTACTAACTACCACCTAGATCCTAAAGATTGTCGATTTGTTCAAGGACTTCGTCGTATGTACCGACGGTTGAAACGAAGGGTTAGGAAGAGTTTTAATACAAGAAAACCATGTCGTGGAATATGAACCTAGGGAATTAAAAGAACATGAAAAAAATTATGCTATGCATGATTTATAACTTGCTGCCATAATTCACGCCTTAAAAATGTTGCGACATTACCAAATTGGAAGGAAATTCCTTCTTATGTCGGATAACATAAGTCTTAAATATTTATTTGATCAGCAAAATTTAAATGTGAGAAAGACAAGATGGTTGTCCTTCTTAAGCGAATATGATTTTGAAATCAAACACATAAAAGGAAAAGAAAACAAAGTGGCATACGCTCTAATTCATCATGTAAATCTACTATTTGCAAGTAGAAAGTACGAGTCTGATCTGCAAAATCATATCCTAAGCGCTGAAAATTTTGATAGGGAATATCATATTTTAAAAGAAAAGACTACTAAAAATGAACAAAATCAAGTTAAAACAGATTTCAGCCTAAATAAACAAGGACTATTGTTGCATAAAAATAGGCTGTACATACCAAACATAACACAAAGCAAACTGACAGTTATTAATGAGCTCCATAAGCAACCATCTTCAAGTCATTGTGGATACCATAAAATGATCACCATGATCATAAAATATTTCTTTTGGACAAACATGAAGAAAGAAGTGACATAATACTTAGCTCACCGTCTAGAATTTCAACAAGTTAAGGAAGAACATCAACATCCAGCAGGATTGTTGCAGCCACTACCCATTTTAGAATGGAAGTGGGAAACAGTTAGTATGGATTTTATAGCAAGCCTACCGAATAATTTCTGACAACATGATTCAATCATGGTCGTAATTGATAAATTAAGTAAAGGTGCTCATTTTATTCCTGTTAAATCTACCTATAAATTTGTTAACATTGTAGATATTTTGATGACAGAGATATTCAAGTTACATGGTTTACCAAATGTAATAGTATCAGATAGAGACGTAAAATTTACAGGTAACTTATGGAAATCTTTGTTTAAAGGTTTAGGAACATAGATGAATTTCAGTACTGCATATCATCCACAAACGTATGGGCATACTGAAAGAGTAAATCAAGTACTAGAGGACATGCTCAGGATGTATGTCTTGGACAAACCAGGTAAGTGGGAAGACTACCTACACTTAGTAGAATTTGCATTTAATAATAATTTTCAAGTTTCTACGGGTATGAATCCTTTTGAAATATTATATGAACACAAGTGTAATACTTCAATTTCATCGTCCTATAACACCGAGGAGGATGTTATCCTTTAAGGGGAGGTGTATGTAATGCACAAGTAATTAATAATTAATGATTAGTTATGCTGAAAAATACTTTAACTATTATTTTTATTATTTTATTATTTATTATTTTTGGCAGGAATTCAGAAATAAAATATTTTTGTTTAATAAAATATGTTGAAGGGGGACAAAAGTGGATATAGCTATTAAAGAGTGTTTGCTAACCCACAAGAGGAAAACACAAGTGGCTGAAGACACTGAGTGAAAACTCAAGATGTAGGAGGTATCATCCCCAAAAAATTAGGTCACAACTCCTAGTTGAGTGATAAAGAGAAGGAGGCTCATAACTGACCAAGTCCTAGGAAAAATACTATATATTAGCATCCCTATGAGCAGCAGGAGGCTAACATTGGATGGGGATTAAATCTCAGAAAGAAAGATATGGTGCATTGAATGATTTTTCTCTTTTGGTTCAATGAACATGGTTGGAGGTTTTGGAGCAAGTAACTTAGCTGCTCTGGGAGTTGGTTGGGAGGAACAACTTCTCCACTTTTGTTTTCCTAGCATTGGTTCCAGGTTCATAATCTATGTTTTAAAATGATTGTAGATTTTTTATTTTATTTTAGATATGAATAGGTTAATGTAGGACCTAGTATGTATCAGTTAGTTTAATTATGCGATGATTAAATGTTTAGAAACACTTAGGAAATTCTATGATTTGATGTCTATACTTAAAGTAAGAATTCTGGTTTCACTTGAAGATCAATTTTTGCACATAAATGGTTATGAATCGTCTATTTCCAATTTGTATAGTATTTACAAATTCTTCCTATACTATCACTTTAGTAATGCATCACTGCACTTCTTATTTATATTAATTTCTTATTGTGTAATTTTCAAAACTTAATGTAGATAGGATCCCTATTCATGTTAGTATTAGTCTATTTTGCTTCAGATTTAAACTATTGTAATAAGTACATAAACCCATATATGTATATAGAAGCAGAGTATAAACAAATTATTCACACACATAAAATTATATTAGGATACAATCGTAAGATCTTATTAATGTATAGAATAGATCTCTACAATTTAATACATATGGAGGAATCTTACATTATAATTTTAATACCATAATTATACAAAGTGTAGGATTCCACTTTATTACTTATTTAACTAGAGAAAAAAATAAAAATATATATCAATCTTCTAGCAGAACAATGATTACATAAACTAGTCTTAGGAGTCTAAGCAAACAACACAATAAGATCATGGATTCAAAAGAATATAGTATCCATGACTTAGATCACCTAAATCGTATATCTACATTATTAAATATGAGATATTTATCTAAGTTTAATAGGCTACAGGCCATCATGAACAGAAGAAGATTCTTTTAGTCTTTTCCCCTAAAATCATATCAAAATAAAATCCAATAATTATGTTAAGACAATCTTTACATATTTTTCATAAATGACCACATACGGATTGAACATACTTAACGAAAGTTATACTATCTTCGATTTAAATCAAATCAAATCTAAACACTTTCCAGCCTACACACTAGCTATTATAGCTATGAAAACTTTCTTTCATTTCCCCAAGGATTGGCGTTTAAGCCATTATGGATCGCAGCTAAGCCTTGATTATAATGAAATTAAAAGGATATCTAATGTATAGACCCTATGATTCGTTTATTTAATTCAACAAGATAATGTAATGATAGGTCTGTAATTCCATATCATGGTCGCCACTATCTACAGAGAGGAAAATCCTTGGTATAACATTTAAGCACATCTATCGTATTCACCACACGATTACATCATTATAACATTAAAAAAAATTACTATTTTCATCGCCGTAAGACCATCGTTAATGGAATCCTTTTTGTTTCAAAACAAACAATATACAAATAAATATATAAAGCAAAAACAAATATTGGAATCACACAACTGAAGGCCAACACCATTGATTAATAAACAAAACATATTTTAAAGAGTGGTTGTAATATCATTATTGATGGCTTCTACACTATTTAGAGTACCTAAATTTAAAAAGTAATGGGAATAAAACCACTCAAATGGCACCCAAACCCTACGAGGGTTATGTTAAAAAAATTACATTACAATGTTGTAGCAATGGCTGCAAAGCTGGTGCAAGACAAACCAAAAGAGGGTTTCTATGAAATGCAGGTAATCAAAACCAAAGACTTATCTTACCAAATTAATGGTGGATACCCCTGAGAAACCCATGGGTCCTACCTAGTGTGACTTGCAACCACATTAGGGTTTAATCAATAGATTGTTTGAAACTTTAAACCAAAACAAGATTTTTGTTTAAGGGTAGAATCGAGCTTACTTGGGATTTTGGAAACGCGGGCTTGGGAGGAGGTGACCCTGTTGCCTCCCTCTCCAGTTCCTTTAACATGTACATTAAGGTTACAATCATAAGCAATCAACATTTGCAAATTAAATCAAATAAAGGAAATAAAATGTGGAACAAAAACCTTACCTTGGCAATTTTGCAGAGAGGGCCAGGGGTCAGCTCATCTAGAGCACCCTTATCCCTCCTCTGCTTGCATAAAAAATGAAAATAATTTAGTATAAATGATAAATCATTTCATTGTGAAAATACAACAGTAAGCTTCTTTTAAAACCCCTTACATGTTAACTAGATAGATGTGAAAGGTTAGGTCGTGGCAAGCACAAACTATGCTCTACAGTCCACCAAGGAAGTCGAGAAACCCGGTAACACCTCAAGAAGGATATAAAAGTAGAACAATGTTAATAATTGCAAAAACCAGTTTCATAACTCAGTAAACATAACACAACTCAACAACTCTTACTAGCCACACAGAAGACTAAACGACCCATTCATTCGACAGTAAACAGGGAAGATCCCTTCATCTCTTGCTGATCGCATAAAAAGATAAAAAAACCACCTGTACATTTCCACCACGAGCTAAGAAAAGCTCGTCTCTGATTTCCCACCCAAACCTAGAGAAAAAATGAGGCTTCAGACAAGTTTCCAAGCACAATAAGCCACCACCCGAAACCCTAACTCCCATATGAATAGATGGATGGTGGAAGGGTCCCCATGTATCAGCGTGAAAGACTTGGATGCGATGTCAACTCATATCCAGGTCATGTGTTTAATTCCAAAGTCAACAAAGGACAAAGCATAATAATAATAAACAACATAATCATTTACATAGTAATCATTGCAAATCAAAACATTGTATTATTACCCAAATGCCAAGAACCTTCGCCTTGTTTGGACCATGGCATGTAATGCCCTCGTGTATAAGGAAAAGGACCATACCTTTTTATGAATGCAACCATGGCGTAAAACCATATGCCAACCATTAAACTTTTATAATCAAGGTATAACCATTATGCCAAGGAACATAATTTATAACCATAGTGGATCATAAAGGAAATGCATATCATAATCAAACCATATAGTTATTGTGCCAAAACATTATGTCATAAACCCTTAGAACTTTATTAATATAACAAGAGGTCACCATATGGTGGTACCATATGCCTTACAAACCCTAAGAACCTTGTGCTTAAGGGGAAGCCACCACACACCATAGCATAGACTATGGAAATGAATGGGGCCTTTTTTATTATATATCAACCAATATATTACATAAGGGTTTGATTCAAGTCTATGGATAGTCTCTCCATCTCTTAGGCTAGTTAAATCCCTCATAAAAATTAAACAATGAAGAACAGGTAAAAATGAAAAAAATCACCTTCGTAGACATGGCTAGACACTCCACAAGGAGCTAGCCACTGCCATAAACAACATAACCTATCATAAACAAATAGGATAAAAGTATTAAAACTTACAGAAGGAAATCATAAGAAATATTCTAAGTAAGTATGGAAGTAATGCATGTAAAAAAAAAATATTTACGATTTTTAGGTGTGTTACATTATTAACAAAAGATATTGAATGGGACATAAATGCTTGTCAACCCATAAGAGGAAAAGACAAGTGGTTGTAGTTGCTGAGTGAAAACTCAAGGTGCAGAAGGCATCTTCCCCAAAATCAGGTCACAACTCTTTGTTGAGAGCTAAAGAGCAAGAGGCTCATAAATGAAGAAGTCCTAGGAAAAATACTATATAATACTATGTCCATTAGCAAGCATGAGGCTAGCATTGGATGAGGATTGATTATGATAATGCAATAGATGTCGCATTAAGTGGATTTTTCTCTTGTGGTTCAGTGAACATGCTCACGGGTTCGAGAGCAAGTGATTTTGTTGCTCTAAGAGTTGGTTGAAAGGAACGACTATTCCGTTTCTATTTTCCCAGTAGTGGTGCTAGGTTCTTATTTTGTTTCTTATTATTAAATCTAGTTATAGTAGGATTCTTATCTTGATTTTGAATTGCAAGTATATTTATTTAGGAAATAATGTTTTATTTATATGTATAGGAAAAATATCTATTATGTTATCAAGTACTAGATCTTCATTTATGTATTTTATTCATGCATGTAAACTGCTAGAGTAATTGTTAATGCATCTCAGATATGGCATCCATACCCGAATCCAATATTTCTAGTAATGTCTACTATTATAACAATTAGTAATTTTTAAGCATAATGGCTTTAAACCTAGTTATTCGTGTTCTATTCTCGCTTTGAATCTCTACACTAGTTTCTTTTATGTATTTAAATTATTCCTGCTAAACTATCTTCCAAAATCTTAATCGAGGGAAAAATCAATTGTTTTAAACTAATCAACATTTATTCTCGAATCTGGTCGAGAGCCGAAAGGCCTTAGAAATTTTATAATATATATATTAAATGCGCCCTATTAAAACAACTCTGTTACAAATCCAAAATTTACAGATCTAGAATGATGGACCAGGATCATTTGGATCTGATTAAAGTATCTAAGAATAATCTATTTTACTTTTCTGAGGATAAACCTGGTTAATAGATTCAAAACTTGTTGAATTGGAAAAATTCTTACCGTAGATTTCCTATCATTTTTAAAATAATCTGTTGATGAAAATGATCAATTTAGATATGTAAACAACTCGCGATTTTCAACATGGCTAATGGTCAAACAAAGCATTGTAAAACACCCTATAGTCACACACACACACACACACACACACACACACACACACACACACATTATATGATATCATGAAGTGCATACATATGCAATATAACCGATCATACCAATTATGATATCCACAACATATCCAACTAATCATATACAGATTCACAAATGTCCACAACCAGAATCAAACTAATCAAAGTAAATGAATACTAGAGTTTGCCAAACAAATGAACAAACTATTTGTGGCAGCAATATTCCCATTATCCAAGTATGGTCGTAATCCCATTGAAGGATGGCAACCATTCTTCTACACAAGGAATTAATACAAGCATTTTTTAAAATCAAATCTACAGGCGTTTACACCTAAATAGTAAGTAAACCTCTTAACTCTCTTCTACGTGGCAAGAAGTACATCACAGATGGCACCCGAGTGTCTTTAAACATTATCATTCATATCTAAAAAGGATTTTAACAAAAAATATAAACAAATACATTGTAACCACGATATCAATTATTGAAAAGAGAATTAAGGATTTCTTCACAAAGATCGCAAAGACCCTAGGTGTCGTAACGAGAATCAAAACCTTAAACAATATTAAATATCAAAAATATGATTCACAACAATATGGATGTAAGACCATTCGATGGAATCCACATGTGGTTAAAATAAAACTCCATCAAATTTATTAAAGTAACACATGATGGTAAGACCATCTAAAATGGCTCCAACTAAAACCTTTTAAAACCCTAAAACAAACTACAACGCTCATAATTAGCAAACAAAACAAATGCAAGAACGAAGTGGATGTAAGCCTCTGTTAAGCAGAGCTTAAACCCTAAGGTTTTAAAACAAAACCATTAAAACTTATCTTGCACAAATTTGGATCTGGTCTTTCCCTCTCGGCCCATTTGCTCAGTTGAAGAGCTACTTGCATTAAACCACAAAACAATTATCAATTGTCAGTTGGTTTTTAAATAATAAAAAAATAGAGTAAGTGTTTCGCGCATCAGTTTACCTAGGCGTTCTAAGGCGTGGGCCTTAGAAGAGGTGATCCTGTCGCCTTCCTCACCAGTTCTCTTAACCTACAAAATAATTAGTTTGCAGTATGAACGGAACTAAGGTTGGAAAACTGTAAGAAAGTAAATTAAAAACTTCATAGTTCTTACCTTGGACGAGTTGCTTATAGGGTCAGGGGTCCAATCCTTTGGGGTTTCCCTGATCCCTCCTCTGCATGCATCCAAAAACAGTGTGGTATCAGTAGATGAAGTAAAAAAATTGAAACTACTTAGGCAAAGTTGTAGAGTGGAATTTATAGTTTCTTACATGTTAAAAGGAAGTGTTCATAAACAGATATGGTGGCGGGGTCTGTTGGAGGTGAAAGAAGCATGCTACAGGAGGCCATTGGATCCATGAAAACACTATATTGACCTTGGAAAGCATCAAGGTAGAATTCCATTAAAACCACAGACAAGTTTCACACCCAAACCCCATTACAAATGCCATTAACAAAGCAGAGCGTGACTCTCTTCTTCCACATACCAAATAAACCAAACAACCAAAAAAATAAACAATCATTAGAGGAAATTTCAACTCAAAATGGGCCTCCTAAGGAAAATAATAAAATAATATTTAAAATAATAAAATAATTTTTATTAATTTTGGAGGAAGAAAAGAAAAAAAAACTATTTTTTTGTTTGTATTTCCGACATATCTCCCTGTGTTTTTACTCGAATTTCGATTGGGAGAGCTCATTTGATGCAGAATTAAATTCTGCATCCAACGAGTACCCACACTACATACTTTTGATGGAGCCCGCTAACCCAAAAACAAGAAATACTTGAAAAACTGTGATGATATTGGTCAGCAACCTGATTAATATTGGTCAAAGGTGTATTGATTACTATTGTACACTTCCTATCAGGAGGTACAATAAACAAACACAACTCTTGAACTGTGGAAATCAATCTTCAAATTCAGTTTGATCTTATGAGACATAATGGCACTAATTCGATTGTCTATTATCAAAATTAGAGAATTTTCACTTTTCTTCGATGTTAGGAGTGGGAATACTTCAACTATTACTTAGTTCCATCAACATTCAAATTTACTTTCAATATTCATATTTATTTTGAATTTTTATTTATAAACAAAATTAGAGTTATATATATCAAAAAGTTATATATTAGTTTGGTTAGATTTCACTTTATGGAGATGCTTATCTTTTCAGTTTTACTATAACTAGTCAATATGTATAGCCTAGCTCTACTAGCTTTATTATGACAAATCAATATGTACAACGCAGCCCAACCCCACCAACAGAATAAAATTAAATATACAACTTTCATATAAATAACACATCTTCTTAACCATTAAACCCCTCATATGTCATGTCAATATGTACAACTCAGCCCAACCCTATCACTAAACTAAAATTAAATATATAACTTTCATATAAATAATACATCTTCTTAACTATTAGACCCTCACTTTTTTTATATTTTGTTTTATTGTTAAAGTCAATAATAAAATATAATAAGTATGGATATCTATTAAAAAAAAATCTGGATAGGGGTTCATATATGGATTTCCCAGACATAAACGACGAAGAGTTTCTTCGGTGTTACTCCAAATTCAAATTCTTATGACACGTGCTGACCTTCGTTAGTCTATTGTCAATGTTACTTAGAAGTCGATTTACGGTGTTACTCCATATTCAAATGCTTATGACATGTGCTTTCCTTCGTTAGTATACTGTCAACGTTAGCTAGAAGCCGATTTAACGTATCTTATCATTTCGTTTCTGTTTTCTTCAGAGTCAAGTATTACTTATGGAATAGGCTTCAACATATGTGTAACATAGCTTTTAAAAAACCCAACAACACAACCGTCCCACATGAAAAAATCAAATTTAGTATGATCCGTCAGTAGGGTGTCTTTTATGACAACCATTTCTCTTCATTTGTCTGTAGTCAAAGTTATTGCAAAATTTAAAGATGGTAAGAATATAAAAATCTGCTTTATTCGTTTTTAATCGTTAGGCTTCTTCATATACTGCTTTAATGTTTTATTAACTTTATTAGGAAACATGTGTTTTTAAGATAAGTTCTTATTCATTGGATTTATTTATATGCTATTTATATGTTGCTTCAATGTTATTATTAAGGTTATTAGTCAAATACATGTTTTTAACTATTGGGTCCACTAATACATCATTTCTGTGTTATTGTTAAGATTACTAGACAAACACATGTTTTTAACCATTGTGCTCACTTATGTACATGAATAGTCAAACACATGTTTTTAACCACTGAACCTACTCATATACTATTTGAATGTTATTGATGTTATTGTTAAAATTGCTACTCAAACACACGTTCTTAATTGTTAAACCCACTCAAATACAACTTGAGCTTTATTATTAAGATTACCAATCACACACATTTTTTTAATTATTAGATCCACTCCTATGCTACTTCAATATTATTATTGAAATCAATAATCAAATATTAACAACTTTCTGGTCCGTGTATGTATTTTTGGAAATTAGGTTTAAGTTCAATGGATGTGCACAACTACAAAAACACAGTTCTCATACTTGGAAAATCCAAATTCAAATCCTGATCCTTAGGTTTTTTCGGAGATGAGATAAGTTCTAATCATTAGTCTTCTTCATATATTGTTTTAATGTTTGTATTAAACTTATGAGTCAAACATGGGTTTTTAAGATAAGTTCTTATTCATTGGATTTATTTATATGTTGCTTCAATATTATTATCAAAGTTATTAGTCAAACAAATGTTTTTAATTATTGGATTTATTTATATATCACTTTTGTGTTATTATTAAAATCACCACTTAAACACATGTTTATAACCATTGGGCTCACTCATGTATCACTTCTTTTCTGTGTTAATATTAAGATTACTAGTCAAGTTCTTAACCATTGAACCTACTCATATACTGCTTGAATGTTATTGATATTATTATTAGAATTACTAATCAAACACTCTCTTAATCATTAAACCCACTCAAATACAACCTCAACCTTATTATTAAAACTACCAATCAAACACATATTATTTTTAATTATTAGATCCAATCCTATGCTACTTCAATATTATTATTAAAATCACTTATCAAATATTAACAACTTTGTCAAGGTTCACATCAATCTTATTATTAATATCACTAGTAAGTATTACGTAAGACATACGCTTTAACAACTTTCTGGTCCGTGTATGTATATTTGGATATTAGGTTTTAGTTCAATGGATGTGCACAACTAAAAAACAAAGCTCTCATACATGGAAAATCCAACTGATACCTCGGTTTTTTATGGCAGATGTCGGCGCTTCATTCGTCTAAAGTCAAAGCTGTTGTCGAAAAATCCAAAGATGGCAAAGAATACACAAATGTCCGCAAAGTATTATTATATATATTTGACCTACCTCTTGCTCCAGAATTCAAGCGAGTGAAAGTAAGGATAGCATAGCAAGAATGGCGATGGGTTCAGATATGGATATCCAGCCGTCCACGACGAAGAATTGGTGCAGGATTCGGCCTTAAGAATGGCATTTTCTATAGTGAATCACTTTGTTCTAAAAGGTGCACTTTCTCTTAAAATTCCCGACATTATTTGGAGAGCCGGCCCCGACACTCCACTCTCCGCTCTACAGATCTCCACCCAACTCCCCTCTGAAGCTCCGACATGGACGCCCTGTCCCGCTTGCTTTCTTACCTTTCCACCATGGGTATCCTGCAGCAGGTGATCCAGCCGACAGAGAAAACCCTGGGAATTAACGCATCAGCAGAGATCATGGGCATGAAACACACGCTTACTAATCTTAGTAAAATTTACTTCGTCTCTCCGGACTTTAGTCCCTTAAGCACACACCGCTCTGAGGCCATCCTGTGACCATATTCACGAGCGTGTGCTCAATGTCGGCGATAATTTCAAGAACGCTTATGGAAATGGCAAGGATTTTTGGTCTTATGCAGCAGAGAACCCGGAGGTTAACGACGTCTTCAATGTAGCGATGGTCTCCCTCACAAAGTTGGATATGAGAGAGATATTTTCTCTACCTATGGAGTTTTGAATGAGTTTACACAAGTAATTCTTTGACATTATACCCATTCACCGACAATTATAGGCCTATGGGCATATCCATGAATATGTTTTTGGGTATATTGTATCATGAATATTTTGTTTATTGTAATGATACCACAATAATAATAATAATAATAAATAATAGTTGATGTATAATAAATGTTATATGTCATCAAATTACTGAGGAGGACAAACAATATAATTATTCGGTGAAACAATACACCACAAACTCTATACAACTTGAACATGAATCTTCGAAAGTCGCACAGTTATGTAATATATTAAACCTGAAATACGTGATTGTGTTATCATCTATGTAATAAATTAAACCTAAAAGACATGATTATATTTACGTTGTAAGGCGTTTTTCTCTTAGAAGTTCGGTTTTGGAGCACTGTAGCATCGTCGGCCTCTGGGAGAATGACCATCTGCCACGCACTCTCAACCATCTGCCACGCGTTGTGAAATAAGCTTGCCAAGTTTCATGCCATTCTGAAGTTAAACTCCCAGGTTTAACATTTTCTTAGCCCCTTCGTTTATGCTACAGCTACAGTTCGGCTCCAGTGATTTCTAGAGAGCTGTCAAGTGACTCTTGAGTTGGTCATAACAACAGCTGTAGAAAGAGCCCTATTTTAATGATGGATGTTGATCGCTAACGCTTAATCTTGAGAGATAACTAAACTCGTAAGGTAGCTTTAACTCCTTTAGGGTTCTCAACAGATTAGTGATTTGTTACAACACATTAGTAGCGGAGGACACAACACATTGTTAACACCCAAAAATGGTTAACTACCTCATCTACCCCATTTGATGGCTCATTCGTCCATTTGCCTACCATATTTCCCTGAAAATCCCACTAAAAAGCCTCCAAAAGGCCATAAAACCATCTAAAAAGGCTCCAAAAGGCCTAAAATGCCTCCAAAAGGCCAAAAAAACCCCTTTTTCCTCAAATAACCAAAATTCCTCTAAAAATAGCAAAAATCCCCAAAAGGGAAGAAAAGGAATAAAAATAATGAGGAAAAAGGAGGAAAACCCTAAAACAGCAAAAACCCTGAACAAGCTGCCCTAAACCACATGGTTTCCAAAAACCATGGGCTAGCATTCCACCACTAAAAAACTATAAATAAGTGGTGGAGACCCCTCATTTCACATCCACAGTCATAGCACCCTTACTCTGCCAAAACATCTCGTGAAACCCTAGCTTACCATCAAGCTATTTTCACCATTGAGAACCCTTTTGGCCTATTTTCCACCATCAGAGAAGGAGAAGGAGCAACTTGGAGCTCGAAGCCACCGACATTGGATCAGCGCAACGGACTCCACCAACCTCCTCATTGTAGGTAATCTTAATAAAAAACACCATTATACATTTCTTTGCTGATCTTACTTCATGTTATTTACTTTTACTGCTTTAGCTTAGTTTTTATTTCAGTTTCTTTTTGTTTACATTATTAAACTGCTACTAAGGATTCCAGATTCCTTAGTAGGTGCTCATCAGCACAAGCTAGGGTGAAAACCCTAGCTACAGTTTTTGGCGACTCCGCTGTCTTTTTTACTGTTATTTTTCCGTACTGTACTTTCGGCTGTCGTTTTCGGCCGCCGGAAACCGTGTTTTTTCTTTCCGCAACCGCGGCCCGACCGCGCATTTCAGGCCCCAACCCGCGACCAAATCGCCGCTGTCATCCTTGTTTCCTGCGCTCCGACCGCGCATTTCAGGCCCTAACCCGCGACCAGTTCGCCGCTGTCAGCCCTTTTTCCTGCGCCCCGACCGTGTTTTTTCCGCCCACAGTCGCGATCCGACCGTGCCTGTTCATTACACAGGCGCGCTCCGACCGCCGCTGTCAGCCCGAAACCCGCGACCTAGACCGCGCCTGTTTCCTTTAAACCCGCGATCTACGCACGACTGTTGCCTTCCAACCCGCGGTCCGACCGCGCGAGTCCGCCCCATACCCGTGGTCCGCGAACAGTTTTTGCCCTTGTTTCTGCGCCGAAACCCAGCTGCTTTGCCTCCCTTTTTCCTGCACTTGTACAGCCACCTGTCCCACTTGCAGCCGTACAGCCATTTCTGTCCTTTATTTACAGCATTGTTTACAAAAATTTTAGCATTTTTGATTTCAAAAAAAGAAAAAGAAAAAAAAGGGGTTTGCAAAGTTTTCAAAGTTTTCAAAGTCTTCCAAAGTTTTTCATACATTGCTATTGTTATTTTAGGATTCACAACCTCACATGCACACACTCTATCCCCTAATTCAAAGTGAGACTTAAAATCTATCTAACTCAACAAACACTATAACCTCGTTTGAGGAACCCAAAAGAACCTTGTAGTTAGGTGNTATAACCTCATTTGAGGAACCCAAAAGAATCTTGTAGTTAGGTAGGATCGGGGGGATAGGCTTCAAATAACACCCCTCGGTTATTTACACGTGAGACATACTTGTTGTCCTTTAGGGAACCAAAATCCCCTAGTATTTTTTGACACCGTCACCACCAGTTTGTCAGAGGGCCTCTCCCTTAGGAGGGTTGAAGTCGTGAGATTGGTTCCGGAAGTCTGAGTGGAATACCGAAATCCATTCAGTAACCGAAGGGATACCTCTCGCAGTTATCGGAATATCTCTGTATAGGGAATCTACCTCTTGCAGTTCTCGGAATATCTCTGTATAGGGAATATTGCGGTTAAAGGACCAAGCGGCAGATTCACCTTTCTGGACGTGTCATGAGCGGGGTATCTTAGTTGCCATTCTTCTAGGTTTGCGTACCCGGTGTCCCTCCCGGTAGGGGGATACTTTAGCCATTTGACTTTCCTACTTATATTGTCTGACTTGGATTTCATCACCTTGCAGAGGATATACTTAGTTGAGTCATAATACCAGTAGCTAGGTGTTTGCATGCTCCTTTACCTCCCTGTGGTCTAGTGAGTCCACCGATTTTTCTTTTTTAGGAAACCGACTGCTTCTTGGTATTTTGACCACTTTGTTGACACTCCGCCTATTGTAGCACGCAGTTACAGTAGGTGTTTTGAGTTGCTTTTTGGCCTGAGTGCCTTGTTTTTCGAGCTCTCCTTCTGTACAAAC